>JAHLSL010000161.1:0-29216 GCA_025920805.1 Petroica traversi | reverse complement strand
GCCCCCGGGGCGTGGGGGGGGGGTGCCGGGGGTCTCCTGGGGCGGCCGCCGAGGCAGTGCCGGCTGCTGCCTGCACACAGACATTTAAATGAGAGGTCGGTGGTGGGAGAGGAGGAGTCCCGGCTCCTCCGAGAGCTTTTATCTTTTGCCCAACCCTCTGGAAGGCGGCTTTGGGGAGGGATTGTTTTTTTAATCGTTATTTTTTGCTTGCTTTCTTTGCTTCCTTTCATTTCTGGTGATTCGTTTTTCTGGGCTCACGTGGGAGTAGGTGGGAGATTCACCCCTGCTTGGAGACACCTGGGTGGGATGCATTGGTTTCCAGTTTGTATTGGATGTGAGACCCTCTGACCCCTCTCCACCACTCCATCATGCCCAAAAATAAGCCAGATCCCAAAAACTGCATATTTCTCCCCTAATATTGTCCCAGGCAGGTGATGGACATCCCTTGCCCCAGGCAAGGCTCTGTCCCAAGGGCCAGCCACCAGACCCAGCCCTGCCACAAAAATGCCACCACTTCAGAAACCCTCCAGGTTCCGCTGCTCCAAGGGGAGCATCAGTAGTGGGAAAGCTCCCTGCACACAATGAGCTCCTCTGGGCTCCTCTAGCCACAGAACGAGTCTCTTCCATTCCCCAAACAATTGAAACAGGCTCCCACCCCCCTCGTCCCCAAAGCCTTCCCGCAAGGCGAGCGCCAGAATAGAAAGCGGATGGCGAGGACCAAACGCCAAAAATTGTGTCGCAAACAGCGGGTTTTGTCAGCAAGGAACAGCCAGAGCTGGACCCACGGCCATGCCAGTCTGTCCTTGCCCCAAAATCTACGGTGCTGGGACTGAGAGTGCAGCCCAAGGAGTGCAGCCCAGGGGGGAGTGCAGCACCATGCACATACTTTGGTCCCAAATCCCAGGAGGAGCTCTACTGAACCCCACAAACCCTGAGACAGCAGAAGGTTGGTGCCTCTGTCTCAGAGCCTGCAGAGTGGCTGTGTGCCTGTCCAACAGCCCTAGCAGGGCTGCATGGAGCTCCCCTCTCCAAACAGCCTCCCTTTGTCCGTCCCCCAAATCAGGGTCCTACCAGGATGGCGCTTAAACAGAGCTTAACCTCTCTGCAAGAGAGAGCTGCAGAGGTGAGGCACTGCTGACTCCTCATCATCCTCATCCTCATGCTAGGGATGGTGTCCAGTGGCACAGCCATAACCAAACCTGGGGGTCCCAAAAGGCAGCTGGGAGCCCTGAATGGCACCTGGGAGTCCCAAATGGCACCTGGGAGTCCCAAATGGCAGCTGCTGGAGGTGAACACAAGGGATGCAGGAGGACAAACCGCCCCATCTGCCCTGACAGGCACAGTCCCTCCAGGTACTCCCCACAGCCTTGAGGACACCCACCGGAGCTGGGACTGGCAGCAGCCACCTCACTGGAAGCCAAAGCCATGGGAAGGTGGAGTCTGGTGCTCCCAGCAGGTCTGGCAGAGAGGTGGTGCATTGGAGGGGAGGCTCCTGTCAGGTTGGAAATGGGGAAGGCATCACAAATAAGAATCAGAGCCACCGCATTTCCCAGGGCTGCACACATGTGTCAAGTTAAGTGTGGCTTTGGGAGCTGGCAGCACCGCCCTGAACAGGGGATGGATTTGGGGAAGGCTCCTGCCGAGGCTCTGCAAGGGTCCGGGGAGGGAGGGAAAGTCCTGGCAGAGGTTCCCAGTCCGTTGGTTTTCCAAAGGGGATGCAGCCACATTTGAGTGCTTTCTTGGCCAAAAAAATAGCCAGTGGGCACTTCTTCAGAACCAAGGACACAGCTCTGGGTGTCCCCTCCAGACACAGGGAGACTGTGGACTTCCAGGCAGGAGGTGGAGGGACTGAAGCCCCCACCAGTGAGGACATGGTGGGCTCAGGCTGCTGTTCAACCATGTGAATGAACAGTCTCCTGGTGAGGACAGGACGTTGAAGAGTTTTCCCCATCACTGGGCTGGGGATGCTGGCATGGCAGAAAGTGGTGGAGTGGCTTGGGCAGTGCCCAGTGCTTTCCACACTGAGCTGTGATGTGAAATAAGGTCAGGGACACATCTCTCCCCACTGTCACATTGAGTCCAGGACCTGCTCCGTGTCCCAAGGACAGTAGGAAGTGGTCTGCAAAATAGTTCCTAAGCACACAGGCACACATTCCTATGTGCAGAAGCAAGCACGAGGGGATGAAATAAAAGAGACAAACAGCGAGACGTTTGCCTAATTCGCATGGGGCGTAAATAAAACCATGTGGCGGCTCCGAACAAAATGATCCTTGGATTTTCACCAGAAAGGTTTGGCCATCCCTGGGTTAGGAAAGGTTGAGAAACCCATCTGTAGGCAATCCATTGCAAGCAGAGCTTTCATGCAGGGGACAGTGTGAGGAGGGCACCTCAGCGAGGCCAGGGCCTGGCTGGACCCTGCACATGGGGGAACGTTCCTGCTCTTCCAAGGCTGTAACTCATTCCTTATTATTTGCAGACACAAAACCGTGTTTCAGGGCTTCATGCCTTATTCATTTCAGTCTTTATCCCTGACATCTGTGTACAATCAGAGAATCCTTTAGGTTGGAAAGGACCTCTAAGCTCGTCAAGTATTTTTCCCTGAAATGCAGTGCAGGCATCAGCAAGGGCAAAGCTTTGAGGGACCCTGTAAGTAACTGATGCACAAATGCCCATCTCATGGTGTCCCCAACTTTTGTCCACTCTCCTGCCTGCACCAGCAGGGCCAGTGGAGCCTGCCACAATCACATCCACGGGGATAGAGCTGGAAGTCAGGGATGAGCACTCAGAGCTGATCTCACCTGTGTGAGCAGCAGGGTGGAGATCAGCCCTTTGGGATTAGTTAAGAAGAGGATGGGGGGAATTGTTCTCAGAGTGACATCCCAGCTCACAGTTCCCCAAACCAGTTTGAGTTGAACAGCTGGAACACCTTCCCCGGGATGGTGGGATGAGGTCTCCATCCTCAGCCGTTTCCAAGGCTCCTCCCTTGTCACCTCAGCTCTTTCTCCCAGGCTGAAAATTTTCACTGTGTTTCCTGGAGCAACCTCAGCTTCATGAGTCAAACCCACCAGCATAAAGCAGAGTTCCGGCAAGAAATCTCCACACCAGGAAACCTGTCAGCATTGTACAGAAGCGCAAATGTCTTTAACCCCCAACGCCTTTCAAAAGCTGAATTCCCAGAAGTTTTGGAGAGGTCCTGCCAGGAAAAGTTTTGTGAAAGACTGGGAGGATTGCAAAAGGCACCGTTTTTAGGAAAACCACCAAAAAAAAAAAAAAAGCACAAAGCCGCCCCAAACGCAGCAAGTCCTGCTGCCAGCTTCCCAGCATGGAGCTGACTTCGGGAGCGATCCCTGCCAGGCGGTGGCAAGCCACCAGCATCGCCCGTGTCCCAGAGCCCTCCATGTCCCCACACCCACTGCCAGCCCCAGAGAATGAAGGAGCTGGGAGCCCCTTTGGCCACGGCAGCAGGCAGTGGGCTGCAGCCCATGGCCCTGCCCAGGCAGCCAGGAGGAAGCTGAGCATCCTGCCCTGCATTTGGAGGACACATGGCAGCTGAGCTGGCAGGCTCTGAAAGGGCTCCAGAAAGCAGACACAACTTTCGCCAGCACAAGGGAGGACAGGCTTTGGGACCATGCTTCCACACTGGAGCTGTTTCGGATGGGGCTGGGCAGGACCCACAGCTGCACCTCCCCTTGTTTTGCCCCTGCATGTGACCAACAGCCCTTCACTACTGCTTGTCCCTTGTTGATGTAGTTTTAATTTTTGTCACCTTTCCCCAGTGTGCCCAAACCTGTTGTGGAGGCTGAGCCACCTCCCAGCAGCCACAGGATCCCCAGACTCAACACTTTCCAGTAAGGCAGCTCTGGATAGATGGAGGGCATCCAACCCAGTAGTGAGTGTGCCAACTATGGCAACAGTGTCCTGGGTATTTTCTGTGGAACTCAGGTCTACATGGAGGCAAATGAGAAGGAGAGAGGCTCACAGGTCACTTGGTGGTGGTGCTGGAGAGCCAGGAGCTCTGCCTGGACCCCCTGTCCACCTGCAATGGGAAAATG
Organism: Petroica traversi; assembly: GCA_025920805.1. Lineage (NCBI taxonomy): Eukaryota > Metazoa > Chordata > Aves > Passeriformes > Petroicidae > Petroica > Petroica traversi. The sequence continues at coordinate 25,164 of JAHLSL010000161.1, read as the reverse complement.
CTGCTTAGCCTTGAGCTCAACTGAGATCTCTTCACAAAGGGAAGAAACAGTGCTCCAGAGGCCGAGGGGAAGGAGGCAACATTCCTGTTCCATGCTTACTGTCTGTACTTTAATCTCCTTCAGCAACAGCTCTTGTCCCAACACCCTGGGGCTGTGCAGAGCAGCTGAGGGTTTGGAAACACTTGAGCTTTCCTGCATCAGGATCAGCAGCTCACCAGGGTGAACATGCACACCTGGGGACTCTGTGGGGATCTGTCAGCTTGGTCAGGCAAACCCCACGGCCCCATGCTGAGTGTTGTCCAGAGATGTTGTGAACTCTCCATCACTGAAAATGTCCAAGGCCAGGTTGGATGGGGTTTGGAGCATCCTGGGATAGTGGAAGGTGTCCCTGCCCATGGCAGGGGATTGGAGTGAGACAAGCTTTAATATCCCTTTCAAAACAAACCATTCTGGGATTCTGATTCTGTGATTTCTCTCCATTCGTTGCCTTGGATTAACACCTGAGCCCCAGGGCTGGCTCTGGCAGGGGGAAAGGAATCTCCCTTGGCAGTGCTGGGGGGAAACCCTCCTCCACCTTGGCTCATAGCCCTTTGGTCGGGGCTGTGACCACATGCACCAGCTCTCAACAGGCAGATGGTGGCAAGTGGCACAAAGCGCCACAACAGGGAAACCCAGGGATTTGTCCCCCAGTGCTTGGGCCCATTGAGGACCAGCAGGGGTAGGAAATGGAAAGCCCAGCGCTGCTTGGACCAAAATGATCCCATGGCTCCCGGATTAGGGACCAGTCGGCAACTCCTCTGCCACAAGTCCACCTCAGACCGCCCGCCCTGGGAAGGTGTGGGCACCACAAGCCCCTCCCCAGTGCTGGCAGAAATCTGGGCTGCGATCATGGGCTGAGGTTCCTGCAGCAAACAGCAGCTTTACCATAATTTTGCTCTTCAGCCATAAGAAAAACTCCTGCCCTCAGACACCGAGAATCACTGGCCAGTTTTACAGCTTGCTCGTGTGACAGTGTCAAGCTTTAATTACTCCAGGAGCGATGATCCCGGCTCTGGAGGAGCCGGCAGCGGCAGGGCAGGCGGAGGGCTCGGCCGCTCCCCGGGTGCCAAGGCAGCCACGCTCGCTCTGCCCCCCCGCCGGCAGCCGAGCGCGGCTCCCTCTCCTCCGACATCCGGCAAGGAAAGGGAACAAAGGCAGAGAACAATTCCCATTGTTTTCCATTACTTTCTTCAGGGCAGTTCTTCCAGCGCAAGGCTGCTGCCCAGGCACTCCAGCTGCCGCAGCACGGCCCCTGAGCCCGGATCTGTGCAGATGCCGGTGGGGACAGGGCTCCCGTGCCGAGCTGCCACCAACCCTCGGCGCCTGGTATCCACCAGCACAGCCAGCATCCTTGGCACCGTTATCCCACTCCTCACAGCTCCTGTCCTACTCCACAGCACCACTGGTGCTCAGGCACGGGAATACGGCAGTATTGGGTTTGACTCTAAGCTCTCCGAGGTCTTTTCCAATGAAACGATTCTGTGATGACACCCAGATTCATGTTACTGGACAAGGCACAATGCCTGTGGTGGGGAAGGGGTGAGCTCAGCTAAGACTCAAAGTGAAGGAGATCACCATGATCACTTCTGTGGGGTCTCCAAGGGGGAACAGAAGCATCTACGGAAGAATCCCAGAATGGTTTGGGATGGAAGGACATTAAAGTCCATCTCGTTCCACTCCTGCCATGGGCAGGGACACCTTCCACTATCCCAGGTTGCTCCACGGTCTGTCCACCTGGCCTTGAACACTTCCAGGGATGGGGCAGTCACAGCTGATTCTCTGAGCAAAGAAGAAGGCATCTACCGTGTGAGAGAGAATTCAACCTACGCATGTTGGTGGATAGGGATGGATGGATAAAATAAATCAAATACCCCCTGGTCACTGACTGGGTGTTCCAGGGACAGATGCTGAAAGTATCAAATGCTAAGTGAGGCTGGAGAGGGACACATTGGACAAGTGGCTTCTCCAATAATACTGATGTTTTTGTAAAGCCACGCTTCATATAGAGCCTTAAGAGCTTCCTACAGCCCACAAACTCCAGCTCTCCCACCAAGGCCATGCCTAGGCTCCAAAGAGAAGATCCCATACCAAAGCAGGATCTGGCCAAGGAAAAAGCTCAATTTCTAATTGCCTTTCCAAACTCCAGGTTTGAAAACACCTGGAGTCCAGCCTGCCTGTCTTGCATCATCCTCCACTCTAAGAACTGGTGAGAAAAGCCAAGTTCTGGCTGAGTGAGGCTGCTCTGGAGCCACCCTCACAGCAAGCCTATAGATTCCAAGAAAGGATTGCCACCCCAGAGTTTTTTGCTTTAGAACAAGTTCACCTGATCTGATCCACTCCACCATTTCCAAGCTCCCAGAAGGATGAATGGCAAGGGGAAGCAAGGCATCCCTGGGGATGAGCTCTGCTGTTAATTTTCAGCTTGGAGATGTGGGCATGTCTCTAACACACCTGTCTCACAGAGGGAGATCCCCCAGCACCTGACCTGCTTGGAGAGGTCTGCCTGGGATTGGATCTCATCAGATCTCTGAGGGGTTTTCCTCTGACTGGCAGAAGAAGACAGGGATCCTGGTATGAGCCCATCCCAGGCAGATTTAGCAAAGAAACCCCAGTTCATTCAACATTCCCATGCCACCCCAACTGGGTTCAATGTGCCAGATTGTTTTGGCATGGGGAAAACTGTTTTGGACCCAAACTTCCATCCTGGCCGTGGGTGGAGTGCCTCCCCATGCTGGGCCCTGCACCCAAGTGTGTGGGTGCCCCCCCACACCCTGCGTGTTGCATCCTGCATTTCTGCTGCTTTGAACCCACCTCCCCTGTCACCCTGCACCCCCTGGATGCAGCAGGGGCATCTGCCTTCACTCCTCAGCGAGCCCTGCCCTGGAACACCCCTTCCTGGCCACCCCCTGCAGTCCCTCCGGCCAGGAACACCCAGCTCAGAGCCGTGACAGAGCCACAGTCTCACCTCCACTCAGGATGCCCCACGCATGGAGGAAGGGCACTCAGGCCAGGACTTGGCTCATCTCCCCCCATGCCCTTCAGGGACAGGACCAGACAGACCCACTCCCAAATCCCTCCTGAGAGCTTACACACACACACTGCTTGCACCAGCAGCTCCCCTGTAATAACCCACGGGCCATGACACTGCCCTTAATTATCTATTAACCAACCCCACCATCTTACCTACTGCCCAGTCCCATCTTGGGGGTGTGAGCCACCTCCAAAAGCCACCTGGCTGCTTCTGCTGGGCCTCTCACACCACCTGCCCTGGGAGAAGACCCAGGCTGGGACAGGCAGGAAGATCACCAGGGCTGGAGTCATGGGAAGGCACAAACCCCCAGCCATTCCATGCTCCCATAGGGCTGTGAGAGCACCAAGCAGGACCAGCAAATGTTAAATGGCTTGAACAATTCCCTCCTCAGTGATTGGTTTCATCCCTGCAGCACCAGGGAGCCCGGCACAGCACTTTTGGTGCACAAGGTGGCATCTGGCAGCAGGAGAGGGGACACCAGGAGCCCTCTTTGGGGCTGGCAGCTCAGGCCCTTGGATGCTAGAGGAATTCTCCAGGTTTCTTCACCTTCCTTTGCCTCTGCTACCCACAACCCTACCTCCAGTTGGCAGCAAGACACCCAGCATCCCTCCCCTCACACTCCTCCAGCATTTGAGATTCTTGAAGCACAGAGATTTTCTTCTTCCCAAGTCAGGGAAATTTGAAAGCGAAGGCACATGGGACATGTGATCTGTGCTGCACCTTCCCAGGGTACTGTGAGGAACTCCCATGCTCAGCCTCCAACCCTGCCCCTGCCCTGGCTCAGCCACAGGCACAGCCCCACACCACGGGACAGGGGAGGCTGCAGCACCAATCCCACATCCAAGACAATCCCAGTATCAGCAGCATGGGGGATGGACATTTCAGCTCTGGGCTGCTTCTCCTTTCTATTCTTACGGGGGTAAAACACACAGAGCAACCTCACCAAGGCACAACTTCAGGAAGACTGCAAGGGCCTTCCCAAGGCACAGAGCTTCCCTGTTGCATCCATCCCGATGCAGAACACCACCTTCCATTCAAGATATCGCTCCAGAAAGGCAAGAAAAGAGCTGGCAGGGAGCCTAGGGCTGGCTCTGCCCCCGAGCTGCAGCCGTTTCATGTGGCTCCAACGCCTCTCACACTTTCAAAGGCACACCAACCCAGTTAATGGATGTCTCACAGCCCACTGTGTGTGTTCTGACACAGCCCCTCTGCCAAGGAAAAACAACAGTGAGCGTGTGTGGATGTGTGTATATACAAAGGCTTTAAAGAGGACGTTGCTTGCAGTTTTACAGCTTTGTTGAAGGGTTTGGTTTGGGTTCTTTTTTAAATATAAAAGCCTAAAGCAAACATAATCCAGAGAAAAGGATTTTTTAAAAAATCTTTAATACTTTACCTACATGCATAACACCTGTAGAGCTCTGACACTCCCCAAGGGACATGTTTTGTAGTAAGTATTTCAGGCTGAAAAAAGACAACTGCTCAGAAAAAAACATTGCTACTGGCCAGTACTGCACATCCTGCCAACATGAGTGTTCATTCAGGGACACAATTAAGTCTTTCAGTGAAGTCTATCCCAGGTGCTACACATCAGCTCTACAAGCTTTAACCTTCAGGTGTTCCCCACCTGCAGCAAGGTGCCTGTGCCATGAGACCCTCTCAACTGGTCAAGCAGGAGTCCACACACCTCCACTGTGTGAGCTGCACCCTCCTGCTTTATGCGAGGATTCAGTTCATTGCAGAATAATGAAGTTTTAGTTCTTTCTGGCAAATAGAAACAAGGAATCTTAACATGCCAACCACACTAGCACCTTTAAAACTTTCACAGAATCCCAGAATGGTTTGGGTTGGAAGAGAACTTAAAGCTCATCCCATTCCATCCCCTGCCATGGGCAGGGACACCTTCCACTAGACCAGGTTGCTCCAAGCCCCATCCAGCCTGACCTTGGACACTTCCAGGGATGGGACAGCCACAGCTTCTCTGGGCAATCTGTGCCAGGTTGTCCTGGGTTGGCCATATGACCTGTTTGTATCCCCAGTCGTCCTCTTGCTTATGCTGGACATTAAGTTCTGCAGCTTTAAGTTGGTCCAAGGAAGACAGTGAGAGCGAAGGTGGAGGGAAAAAAAAAAAAACAACACTCGCCGTTTGTCTGCAGGATACTACGAACCAAGGCCAAGAGAGCGGAGAGGCTGCATTCCAGCAGACAGCGTTATCTCTTTTCTTTTTTTTTTTTACTCTCTCTGGTGTGGGTGCTGGACGAGCACACAGCGGAGGGTTTTTCCTCGGATTTTTCCTGGCTTTTTGCAGGGAGAGACTTTGTTTCTTTTGCTGGGTATTTTTTCTTTTTTTTCCTCTTCCTGGGACTGGCTGACATCGCGTGGGCCCAGGACACCAGGGAACCCCCGGGGACCCCCCCCACCTCGCTGACTTCTACAGCCGGGCCCGGCAATCGGCCCCCCCCCCCCCCCACTGGAGAACTGAACCGGACTCAGATGGACTCTGAATCTACCATCTCTTCAGAGGAAGGAGAGGTTTCATTGTTTTCATATTATCCAAATTTTTCCTATACTTGTAAATATTCTATTTGTTAAATAAATAGTTTTTTCCACTTTTCTCTAAGGAAATTCTTCCCGGACCAGTAGGGGGAGGGGCGATTGGAATCAGCTCTTCCTAGAGGAGACCCCCCAGAGGTTTCCTCCTAAACCTCCTAAATATTTGCCCTAAACCAGGACACAGGGCCTCCCCACGCACACAGGGAACAATTCCTTCCTAAATTAACACAAAGAAAACAACGAATTTCTTTTGATGAACAAAAATGCTCACCACTGGCTTCAGCTGAGTAAACAGCCACCAGCTAGGACACCTCTCACCTCAACACCAAGTTCTAGTCCTCCGAGGTGAACTTGTGCCAACATTTTGTGACCTCTAAGACTGCGAGGTAGATAGGGTCACTGGGTGGATTCAAATGTCTATCAGCAAGCCCACTGCATGTCAGACACTTAAAATGTAAGGTTTTTTACTACTCAACAGAAATTCTGGGACTATGGAAACCCTGAGAACTGGGCATCCGAGAAACCTGGTTGAGTGGAAGGTGTCCCTGTCCATGGCAGGAGGCTGGAACTAGATGATCTTTAAGGTCTCTTCCCAGTCAGTGATTCTATGATCTTTGTGTCCTCCTCAAATCCAAGTGCTGAAATCAGCTCATTCTGAATGAATTCACCTGTTGTATGTTCACAAGACCTTCCTAGGCCAGACACATGGATATAATGACATTTGTAAGGAGCAAAATACACCACAGAACTGTCAGATTTTCACAGTTTTCTTTGAATTACCCAGCCCACTGCCAGCATTAGAGACAAGACATTTGCCTGGAAAGTCCAAGCAATCATGTCAGCTCTTCCACTCCTAAAGTATCCCATGTTTTAACTGGGTTAGAATAAACCCTTCCACTCCTTTGTAGCAAGTCTCTTGGCTGGGTGGTTACCCAAATACAACACCCACTGCAATACATTTGTGTACAACTATAAAAGGAGAAAATATAATCACTTTATTTTGAGCATACAGACTAAATCCCACCATAAAATCAAGATAATGAGCAAGCACACATGAATAAAACACTCTGCACTTAAGCAAACGCCACTTTTGCCATGTCTGTGTTTCTGCAGTGGCTCTTGCAGCTCTCCAGCATTGTTCCTGAAGGTGGCTGCAGGACGCCCAGGAGCAATCCTCCCTCTACTCCAAAAAACACTCCCAGTTTGCGTAAAGTGCTACATTTTCCTGTATGCCTTGAAATACTAGTTAGGTACAACACTATTTCATCATCTCTGCTCCCAAGCTATGTCCAGTCCCACTTCCACCCTGACATCAAAGCCACAATTACTTCTACAAGGAGGTAAAATCAGCATGTTGTAGCAATACAACTCTTCAGAGGTGCAGAATGATGGCAAAGTGCATCCTGCAGCACAGACAGCATGACAGAAATGCTGAACACTTGTACCACGCACATGCACACGATCACCTCTGTAAAACTTTCTTCATGGTGTGACTCCTTCCATGTCACACATTTTTCATACTAAAAAAAAAACAACAAACCAACAGCCCTTGTCAAATTTAGCCCGTTTAAAGCTGCCAACAAAATTGGATTCTGTGTGCTATCAATAGGCATGTTATTGCTTGTAGTAAATTGGAGAAGTTTGGACCTACACATGAGATTGGCTTGCAAAGCAGAAAGGTCAGCAGAGGCCCCTCAGCAGCTTCAGGAACTGACCAGCTGGTATTTCCTGCACCCTTCACACAGGCTAAAACACTGCAGTACAAAACACATCATACCATCCTCGAGCAAACAGCCAGTCCCCTCTGGACCCTACTTAATACACAAGAGCACTCACTGCAGAGTGTCACAGGGAATTTGTGTAAGTCCATCATGCTCATCTTGGCTCGTTCACCTGAAAACAGGTGACAAGGCTGTAATGGCAAAGCAGGGCCAAATCCTCTCAACACTCATGTGTCACCAGAACAAGCTGATATTTTTGCAGAGCTATGTGCATGCCCAGCAGAGCAAACACATCCTCACTGGATTTTCCAACTGCCAATGACCTACCTGGCCCAGGTGAACCTGGACCAAAGTGTTCAACAATCCACCCTTTACACCTTGTGCCACTGAGTGTAAAGTTCACAACTGAGTGTCTTCAAGGAATAATTAAGCAGCTCTTGGGATTTCTGCCAAGCCAACACTGACTCAAAGGCTCAGTACAAACTCACAGTGTTACATGGGAACACCAGGCCATTCCAGACCACCAGCCAGTCCTCACAGCTCACTCCCTAAAGTTCCATTCTTTGCTAACACACCCTGCTTTACAGCCTCTCCTGCTACCTATACTCCTCAAATCAATCTGACTGCAACTGCTGCCCTTAATCTAACAAGTATCATAGAATGGATTGATTATTTCCTGTCGACTGCTGCTGCTCCAGATGCAATGCTACCTATAAAAACACAACTAATTCTTCCAGCAGATGATCCAAACCAGCACTGCTCTCCAACAGCAGATGGGTGAGAGAGGGCTGCAGACTGCCAGGTCTCCAGGCTTTCTGCACCACAAAGTAGGGTAGCAACAAGCAGCCTTTGAAACAGCATTGTCTCTGTATTTTTCTCTACCATTAAATCCCTTTTCCACACAATTTAGTGAGTGAACTAGAGGCTTCTCTGGAGCAGTGGAAGAAAAGAGATGGTAAATAAATAACAAATTTTAAGAACTAGGCCAATAGTTTTACAAAGTTTTCCTTTTTGGTACCAGCACTGAGCACTGCTCGTTTCCAGGTGGAGAGAAATACAAAACACTTCAGTCTCTCTGTGAGCTTAAAGTCCGAGTGACTTCTGCACAATCTGCTTGGCAATTTTGTTAAATTGTTCTCTGTCTTCTCGCCACATCTTGGAGGCATCTACATTGGCTCCACTTTCATCATTTGGCTCTGAAACGAGAAAGACAAAGGCAGGTGGGAAATGGAGCTCCTTATTTCTTCAGGAATGCCACTTCCCCAAGGCCTTGATACACTTCTCCGCCTTGAGACTGCAGAAACATCACTAAAGCAAATCCAATGACAGCTCCTGGATTCCCAAAAGGCTCTGATTTAACTGGCCACAAGAGAAAGGATATCACAACAAGGTCGAGTTTAGGCAAGGAACAAGTGGCAGAGGAGCAGGACTTTGTTTTGTTTGTGCTTTCAGCAGTGGAGCCCCATCATGCGCATGGCCAACACAATGTGGCACCCCAGAGCTGTCAAGGGCTTTTAAAACTGCACATTTTTCCCTGCAGAACGGTTTTTGTCTTGCTCTCCAGCTTCCCAGACACAAAGCCCCTCCAAGCAGGCCACCCAAACAGGCTGTCACTTGTTGGGATGGCTTGTTCTATTAAAAACCAACAAAACAATCCAAGGAAATTCATAGAATATGCTTTCTTTTCTGCAACATCTTTCATCTGATGATTTCAGAACGCTTTACAAAGCACATGAAGTGCTGAGGTCCCAGGAGCTCCCCATTTTGAATGGAGGTGAAGCTGAAACCCAGGATTTACCAGGTTTGTGGGTAGCACACAGCAGGACACTGTCCCAGGGTTCCACAAGGCACTTAAATACGCTACCCACTTCCCTTAACACACCAGTCCTCACCCAGCCCAGTTCATGGCAGGCATCTCAAGCTCCCATCCTTCTCCACATGATCCTGATGGTCCACCTTAAAAACCAGCAGGTGTGCAAGTCACCCAGGCTGGTAAACTTGGGCTGAGAGTTTTCCAGTACCCTGAAAGAAGCTGACCACTGGTATTTTAGCCTAATTCCTCCAAAAGCCATGGGAAAACAGGATGCACGCAGAGAACAAGACCAGAAGACTCCCACACTCCCAGGTAAGGCAGCACCACAAACCAAGCTCTTGGAAGCCATGGGAAGCCCAAAGGGTACTATCTGCCTGCACAGCAGATTACTATTCCAAAGCTGAAACAGCCCCATGTAGGCATCTGTTGCTTGCTCTTTGGCCAACCTTGCAGCTTCTAAACTCACTTATCCTTCAAAGCAGTTCTAAGGGACATGGCTCTGCCCTCTTCAGGCAGCTCAGTGGCTCTGTCCACTGAGTGGAAAATAATCCATCTTTCAGAGAGCTGTACATGACAGAGCTGATCTACAGCCCTTGTTAGATTTAAGGAAAACCATTTGAAAGGCTCCACAAAGAGTTTTCCACCCCAGATCTCTTCTCAAGAAGCCTTCCTCTGAACCATCTTCCTCTGAGATGGCAGAGTGGGGCACATTCCCAGGCTAGGAACAAAGAGAAACAGTGTGCTGGCTTCTGAACCAGAGGCAATGGACTCCAGTTTACTGTACTGGTTATGTCTGAGCTGCCAAAGCCAAATCCAACACAGGCTGTAACCCACAACTTTAAAAGCTGCATGGACAGCATAGCAAATACAGGGAGGGTTTTGCCCAGGAGCAAGGAGCCAGCTGAGCCTGTGAGCCCACCTGACCCACCACTACTGGCTTGCCTTGCAGTCTCTCCCAAACAGGAACACCTGTTACTAATTCAGCTGCGTTTTTTTCCAACTTTTCTCAGAGCACTAATAAATAAATAAGTAAATAAATAAATAAATAAATGAATAAATGAATAAATGAATAAATGAATAAATGTCAGGGCTTTAAGAACTGTGGCTGCTGCTGAGCAGCTTTCCACATGCTTTACTCAGTGAAGAAAGGAAAAAGCAGGTTCCAGGAAGGGCTGACAGGACAGCAGTGCTCACCTGCCAGCATGCTAACGACAGACAAGAGGATCTTCTCCACACTCTGCACGGGACTCCACCGCTCCGCGCTGCTCTCATATCCCATGGGATCATCCCCAGGAGCATGAAGGATAGAGATGCAGACTCTCCCATCTGGGTAAACTGCACAAGAAGTACAGAGGATTGGTTGTTATACAGTAGAAATGCTCAGCATCTCCAGATCAGTCTTGAGCACAGATCAGCCTTGAGACTTGGCTTTTCTATGACTGAAACTAAATCCAGGTTTGAATTTCCTCTTTAGGCAAGAGGACACAAAATCTGAAAGATAAAAAAACTAGGAAAAATCTTCTTTAAGCAATCTAACAAATTCCTTCCCCAACAGAAACCTGCTTGGAGCTGTGTCTGTCCATAAATCCTTGCCTTATTCCACCAGGCTGCATTGTTCATTTTCTCCATGGAGCCTGTCACTGATTATTAAATGACACAAGTGCTCCCAGCAGGTAACCAGTCCTACTTAAATGGAAATGAATGCATTAAATGCACATTTTAGTCATCCACTGGACTGTGACCACAAAAAGGATTACACAAAGGATGGAAAAGTGTTACGTTATATATATTATAAACATGAGAAAAAATAAAGTGTTATATTAAATATATTATGAACAGTAGATCTAATCTTTATATGAACATTACTGAGGTGCAACCAGAATTCCCGCTACTTTTTTGGCTCTTTCTGCTTAAAGCTCAGCTGTATTAAAGCACCTGGAAACAAGGAAACCTATGAATTAAGGATCCGGGTGCTTCCCCTCCCACCTTTAGCATAAGCAACGTGTCTGCAACAGCACAAGTTGTCTTCACAAATTGGACTCTACTGACTTGGAAATGAAACCAAACAAAGGTTGAAGAGGCACCACAAAAGGAAACACTCCTCTAGCAATGGGGCCTAATTCTGCAGCCTCCTAAGGAATGACAACTTCAGCACAATAATTTCAGGGCTTCTATTGCTCAGGTGACCAAACTGGTGCCATTGCCAGGAAAGCAAGACAAAACAAAGTGGGAATGACTGCTGGAAGCAGCTGTGCTCATTTCCAGTTCCTTCCTTTCACCCAGCTATGACTGCCCAAGCACGTAAGCATTGTGGAGGACTTTTATTTCCAGTCCTTCCTGCAGCCTCAGGCTGGGGACTGGAGCTGGTCTAACCATAGCTGGAAGAGGTGAAAACAGCAGGTGCTGAATCAGCACTTCTTGCAAGTCAGAAACCCACTGGCAGAAGGAATTTCACTGGTGAGGGAGGCTCCTGTTTCTGTGCAGTGTCTCATTTAAAACAGCTGGAACACAGCAGCACAGTCACAACATCAAAGGCTGATTCCAGGAAGAAGTATGGATCATCTCTCCCTCTGCTCAGGTGAGACCTACCCCTGTCCAGCTGTGGGGCCCCCAACCTAAGGACGTGGAGCTGTTGGAACAAGTCCAAAGGAGGCCTCAGAGAGATACTCTGGAAATGGGCTGGGAGAGCTGAGAGTGTTCAGCCTGGAGAAGAGAAAGCTCCAGGGAGACTTCAGAGCCCCTTCCAGTGCCTAAAGGGGCTCCAAGAGAGCTGGAGAGGGACTTGGGACAAGGGGCAATGGCTGCACATTGCTAGAGGGCAGGGTTAGATGGGATATTGGGAAGAAATTGTTCTCTGAGAGGGTGGTTGGAACTTGGCACAGGCTGCCCAGAGAAGCTGTGGCTGTTCTATTCCTGGAAGTGTTGGAAACAACTTGGAGCAACCTGGGATAGCAAAAGGTGTCCTTGCCCATGGCAGGGGGTGGAATGGGATGGGTTTTAATGTCCCTTCCAACAATCCCTCCCAAACCACCTATGATCTCCCCACATTGATGCTCAGTGCCAATGAAAACAATGCCATTAATCACTACTTATTCTCTCCAGAGCATCCAAGAAGGTAATTTTAATCTAAGAAAAGTCAGTTCTTGTGGTATCTTGATTCACCGTTCACATAACATATACTGCAAAGATGAGTGGACACACCAGACTTTTTAAACATTTTCCTTGCGATTTCTCACACAAAGAGGAATAAACAGAAAAAGCACAGCCCAGCCTCCTCTTTTTGCAGCCTGAGTAGAACTAGCCCACCAGAATCTCAGAGTCTCAGCTGAGAAGAAAGACTCAAGTGTCTACTTCAGGTGATCTCAGCTCCAGATTAAGAAGACTCCAAGAGCTGAGCTGACCATCCAGTACGTTCCAATTATCCCATGGAAGAAACACCCATGTGTAAAGCAACTCTTTAACACAAGAGTCAGGCAATTTGTGCTTCTCCACACCCCACTCCTCCTGGCAGTGCTGCTCACAACACAGCTGCAAGCAGTGAACCCCAAGCCAAGGCCACAGCTGGAGCTTCAGGGACTAGGATTTGCTCACGGAGACCAGTCCTGGTAAGAAGTTTGGGTGAATTAGTCCAGCTGGAGCAAGGTGCTGACATGGCTACACTGCTTCCAAGTGTCAAAGTGCCCTGCTGTGAACATCAGAGCTCCAGAGGTGATGCCACGCTGCCTTGGGCACATCCACACAGTTCTGAGCTGTGACATGCAGGCGTGTCTTCCACAGGAAAACAGAAAGATGTGGGTTAAATGGGCAAGGACCTGCATGAGTGGTGCTTGCAGAAGGGAACAACAGAGAAACTTAAAAAAAATGCAAAATTCCTTGTATATAGGATTAAATAAATCGATTCCCAGCTGAGATTATAGCCTGTGTTTTCCAAGTGCAAAAATGTCAGCTGAAGAGGAAGCATTAGGCAGGAGCACAGCATTTCCCTTTTCCTGCTCTTCAGAGTCAGAGACCTGACAGCCTGAACACAGATCCAGCCCATCCAACCTGGGTTGTAATAAACAACCTTTGCACAACCCACATTGATTCAGCAGGTGCCAAAAGCAGTGATTTTACACAGAATTCCAAGGCTGATTCCAGAAAGTAGCAATCTAGGCTATGAACAGGGGCTCTAAGGTTTTTTTCATGTCCAGGGCTCAAACTCATTAGCTGTACTTCTTGTCACTGCAATTACTCCCACTGAAGAGTCTTCAGGTAATACTGTCACCATCGTAGATTCACTACGGTTGGAAAAGGTCTTTATGATCATGGAGTACAACTTAATCAGTATTGCAGAGCAAAGCCCAGTGAAGTTCTAATATTAAACACCTGCAAATGTGTTGTCTGCTTGGACACAGCACTCTGTATTTCAGAGAGATCCCCTCAGAAATGTTCAACAAATCTGTGACTTAACGGGGAAAAAGCCATGCTGCCTAACAAAGCTGCACACATGAACAACTTTTCAGTCATTAAAATAACACCAAAATACCTAAAGACAAGCCATAGAGCAAGACTGAGTTCATGGTGTTGGGACAGTGCTCTCAGGCACATGGCCAGGAAATTAACACCATGATCCTGAAGTGTCCCTCCAAACTCAACATACACTGTGAGTCTGTGCCTGGAAAAAACCTGTATTAATTCTCACACCCTGTATGGAAGATTTAAAGGCATGGAATTTGCTGGAATCCTTGCTGGACTGTTTATGAGCAAAAGTTTTACGAGGAATAATGGGATAAAGAGAAAAGGACCCTAAGACAGAGCAAAACTCCTGGGCAGCTGAATGCTCATGCTGCAAGCTCAAGGTTGGAAAGGGAGAGAAGCACACTGCGGAAGGAAGGACGCCAGCTCCCCTGCTGCAAAAGTTTCCTTTTAAGTTGCACAAGGAACCCACCCCCCATGCATCCTGCTGCACCAGACTCACTGTTGGGATGGAACATCTCACACGTGAATCTCATCTTCGGAGGACTCAATGGGTAGTCAAGTGGAAAACTCAGGATAGCAGGGAAAACCCCATACTCGAAACAGGTGTCTTCAGGACCCCTAGAAAGAGGTAAAATGTTATTCACCAAAGTTCTAAACAGCACTTTCACTCAAATTCTTGTCCAATGAGACGTGTGAGGCATGGGTTATAGCATCTTTTCCAGGAAACAAAGAGTTAAGGTGCTCTTACCCTACACCTCATAAACTTAAATCCAAATATGAGGCTTGGGAGGCAAGGGGGAAATCAAAGCTTGCACGCTAAATTACTAGGAAGGTCACAACACTGTTTAATTAGCAGGGTGTGTCTGGATATAATTGGAGTATCTGGCTCCAAGGCATGTTCCAGGATTTGAGTGTCTGCACGTCAAGCGAAAGCAGGTGTGGGACTCCTGTGCCTTTGAAGATACTGTTATGCTCTACAAGACAGAGATGTCAAATGCTGGAGCTCAAAATTAATTTATAAATGCCACAGAGATCCCAACTGCCAGTATCTGGCACAACCACACAAACACTTATCACTGTCTGATGCAGAAAGCACAGCAAAGGTTTGTAAAAATAAAAACACAACTCAGAGACCATAATTGTCAGAAGAGATGCAGGACAACAATGTGTCTCTGCAGACTTAAGGTACTGAGTTTGCCCTCCCTCGAGTGCAGGTGGAGAACAAATGGCTACAACAGGGTTCTTGTAGAAACATTTCCTGATTGTGTTCAGAATCTAGTTCAAAGTGCAATTGAGTTGAGAACATAAAGACAACTATTTCACCCTGCCTACACAAAACACTTGTGGAAAGTGAGCAAAAAAACAAGTTTATTAGCCGTGATTTATTCAAACTTGATGAACCATCTGGAAGTTGTAACACAAACATGATTTCCCTTGATTGGAAAGATGACGAAAAAAGCTTCAGCGCTGAAAATCGTAGCCAAGGAAACCTCATGTATTTAGTAAAAAGCCCTTCAAACAAAGGTTTCTCTGTCTGGGAAATAAGGGTTAGGAATATATTCATGCCTCCTCCTCCTTCCAATCCACATTCTCTATGCCAGAAAGAACATTAAAGTTGGAAAGCAGCAAATCCTAAAACCCTAGAAGATTTACTCTCTCAAACTTTGGGAGAGTTTGTGTTTATCCACCAACTTGTGATTTAATATATGAATATTGACACTGGCAGGTAAGGTAAGAGAAATGCATCAACATTCTACAAGAACGAAAGCTAAACTATCTCAACCACTTTGTTCCCTTTCTGGCCTTTTCCCTAAATTTAGTTGGGATTCAATTCACATCTGAGAGTAAACTGAATGCATTTTTTCATGACCATTTTAATTCCAGCTGCATTTTAAAGGCTTATTGTTGAACTTCTGAGAGTATGTACATACAGGCATTGAAAAGCTGGTGGGTGTCTATGTTCTGTTTTGAGAGCAAACCCACAGCCTTAAGGGCTCTTCTGTCAAATACACTCAACCCAACATACTCCATTTTAGTCCCTTTATTATGTGAGCAAAATGCTTTTGTTTTAGCCACTCAGCGCTGCCAGGATCAACTTCAAAGAAATTATTAAAGCTAATCCAAGACAGCATTTGCAACTACAAAACACTCAGCATTTGAACTTGACAGCATCACTTTGAGCTCATGAAGGACATGGGCAGGACCAGGGAGGTAAGGGCATGGCAGCTCCTGCAATCTCCACCCTGCTCTGCAGTGATCCCAAAGCTGACAGAAGACAAAGCATGAAAATGAGAAGCTCTGACCTCCAGGAGCTGGTTGTTACTCATGTAAGGGGCAGAGAAGAGTGGGGGGGTATCTGCCAAATAGGAGAGAGAAGTACCCTGAGGAGGACAGCTAATGAGAGTTTTAGTTTGGAGAAAAGGCTCCTCAGGGTGGACCTTCTCCTCCAACTCCCTGACAAGGAGGGTGCAGCCAGGTGGGGTGCTCCCAGAGAGCAAGAGACAGGTCAAGAGAAAACAGCCTCAAGTTGCAACAGGGGAGGTTTAGGTTGGATATCAGGAAAAATTTCTCCCCTGAAAGGGTTGTTCAGCCTTGGCAGAGCTGCCCAGAGCAGTGGGGGAGTCACCAACCCCGAAAGCATTCAAAAAACAGGTGAATGTGGCACTTGGGGACATAGTTTAGTGGTGGATTTGTCAGTGCTTGAGGAATGGTTGGATTCAATGGTCTTAGAGGTCTTTTCCAACCTTAACAATTCTGTGATTCTAATTCTATAATCACAGCTTCACGTACATTGGCAAATGGCTTATTTGTAAAAAGATGCTGGAAAAACACCAAAGCCCACAATTATCAGATGCCTAAAAGGGGAATGGAAACAAAGTCATAGGCCTAATTATAGATCTAATTACCTTTCTAAACAGCTTTGTGATAAGTTGACTTCAATTTATACTGTTTAGTTTTCAAGCAATCTTTAGGCTAATAAAGTTCTTAACCATCGTGTGCTTTTGTGTCTTTTGGGGATAAACTTTAATAGCAACACACACTTTTACTTTTGCCAACCAAAGAGGGCAAAACTTGGCCTTGAAATGTTAAATCCATGAACACAACACAGCCTAAAGGACCTCACGCAGCGTTACGGAATTCAGCAACACAAGGCAAACTCTCCTGAAATGATGCTGCAAACGTCTGGCTTTCAACAATATTCCCCACCTCTGGTCTTCAGAAAGGTTTTCACGTGGTATTTTCAGTTCTGTGCCCAACACACTAATTTTGGCAGTGTAAGATCTGTTCTCTCCTTTAGAGATACAGCCTTAACATTTATGTCTCACATTCCTCCAGCACTGCTGCTGGGGGCAAGAACACTGGAGATACAAATTATTATTTCCATTATTTTAAAATGCATTATTTTATCTCCAAGCCAAGCCCTTACATCAACCTATGTAACACTACCCAGCCTACTTTTGAACTGGTAAGTGAGAGATGTCTTTTCTAAGTTTCTTTTTTTTAAAAGTTATTTGCCATTATATGTGCTCTAGCTTTACATAAATTGGGTGAAGGAAAAAAAAGTATTCTGCTCTTTTCACAATTATGTTACTTACCTTTTGCACTTCATCTGTCTAAAAATTGAAGTCAGCTTTACTCTCATTTTCTCATCTGCACACCTCATTCCCTGAATCTCACACAGCACATTTGAGATTACAAAACACTGGAGGAGATCACCACAGACAAATACAAACAAGTCATGTAACTTGCTTTCCAAAGGTATTGCAAACACTGCTACTAAAAGGGTTTGTAAAGAGATGAAAGTAACCAAATGTGTTTAGGGTAAACGTGTTTCCATTGTATCACAGCTTCAAATTTGAGCAGATCTTAAAATATAACCTTATTATGACACACACAAAATGCAGAAACCAAAATTAAAGCACCTCCGCCCCTCATTTTACGCTGACAAAGACCTGAAGCTCAACACTCAGCACTTTAAAGGGCTTTCAAGTCTGCAAGCAACTCCTCTGTACTTTCAGGATGTGACAGGAGACATCAGAAAAGGTATTTTACAGGCAATTCAGAAGTACTTCTGAGTGTCCCTCAGGAAACCTCTACTCAGTCACACCACCTCTGCTGTGAGGAAGTACCAATAAGCAGGAATTTCCTTCCATATTCCAAGAAGTGCATTAAACCCTCTGGGATTTCCACACTCCCAGCAATCACAGCTGTCTGACCTGAAATCCAGCCCATTATGAAGCAGATGTGCTGACTATGCCTCTCACAGAAAGCATAAGACCCTGCAGCCAAAATCTCTGGTGTCAGGCAACAAAACAACCTATTTCCATGCTAAGTGTTTATTTTCAGGGGACTCAGCCACCAGGAAGCACAACCTGTTATCCCAGGAGAAATCGCTGCATATAAGCAGAGGCATTTGCCAACTGTTGCCATCAATGAGCAAACAAGCAGTGGTAATGCAAACCTCCACTCACCAAGGTCTAAAATAACTTGGAGGCTCTGGCTTGCTGTGCAGCAGGATCACCCACACAGCCAGCTTGTGTGGAATAGGGAATTCGCTACAGCTCATGATGCTTTTGCATTGGTTGCACGCCTGAGCCCAAGAGACAGAAATCTTGTTTTTCATCCCTAGACAACACACTCCAAGCAAACCGAGCCAGGAAAACTCTGCCACCCACGCCAGCTGAGAATCTCATCAGTCAGCACTGGTGGTTGCAGGGAAAATCTGCCCAGAGCACAGCGGGCACAGAGCAAGTGGGGCCACAGCCACCGCCTGCTGCCCCCAGAGCCCCCCAGGACAACCCAGCCCTGGCTGAAGGAATAGGAATCACCAAGTCTTGCCAAGGGAATCCTGAAATACAGAGCCAGGATCTACCTGAATCCAGCTTCAAGATGGACTTAGTGATCTGGAGCTTTTTCCATCTTTTAATTGTGGTATTTGCATAAATTGTCAGATGTGAGTGACAAACGCCTTTTTTCCCCTCTCCTCTACCATTTTAGAACTTTATTTTGTAAAAATCACCAGTTACTCCATGTACTCGAAGTTCCTAAAGAAGGTACAGCATGAGTAGGAGTACTAGCAAGAGAGAAAACAACCTGTAAGATGCCGGGCAAAAAGATTTTGTCTTTTCATGGCAAATTTTGCTACCAACAACCACACCAGCAGCTGGGGAGTGGAAGAGAGAGAACACGGCTTTGTAAAGGAGTCGTATCACCCCCAAAACACAGCAGGTCATGATCAGAGCTATTCACCAAGAGTGAATCTCTTTCTACACAAAACCTCTGCATCCAACTCTTGACAACATCAACCGATTCATGAAGTGTAAAGAACTTCAAAAGAACTTTTACTCCAATTTCAATAATTTTCTGATTAAAACCTTTCAAATTTCCAGAAGTAAAACTGAATAGTAAGGAAACTAAATTTAGGCATTGATTTTTTTTCTCCTGTCAGTAATAATCTGTGTATTTTGCTTCACTTAAAACCAGTCCTGCATTTGCAGTTAGGCAATGTTCCAACAGGTCTGTGTGATCTACAAGCAGCTGTTTGCTTCCCTCGGTGTTTGTAACTGTAACATATCCCAAGGGAGCCCAAATGAGGATGCCCGACAAATCTGCAAGCTTATTATTATTACACCCCTACAACAAGTTATTGTAACAAGTTGTACACATCATCAATGCTGCCTCAGTCACCCTGTTTAAAGTCGAAATGCAATTCCCTGTTTGGATCAGAGGAGTTTCCCAAGGCAGGCCAATGCTGATGTCACACAGAACTGATAGTACTTTTTTACATTCTTGCTCTCCTAGAAGTTCATCCCAGCAATCACTGATTTCAGACACCAAAGAGCATTAACTCACATGATCAGGGCTTCCCATTCAAAGAAATTCTCTTCATTCATGGGACCTGTGAAATAAAACAGACAATGCTCAGTGCTACCTGAACACAGGGTTACAGCTCCAGAGTGCACAAACCCTGCTCATATCCTCACCTGCCACAATCCCTTCTGGTGGGTTCAGGGTCAGCTCTGCAAAAACAGAAACACAAGGAAGATTGAGGTAACCTGCGAGCCCGAGCATTTCAGGGGTGTTTGAGTGGTCATGGCTTAGCACAGGGACCCCATCACTATTGCTTAATGCAGGATCGTATTCTAGACAAAATTATTTGGCACTTTGGGGTTTTTTCAGGCTCCCAGAACTAGCCCTGGGATCACAAAATTGTTTAGGCTGGAAAAGACCTCTAGGATCGAGTTGATTATTTAAACCTGAGAAGGAAGACAAAAATCTCTTTTCACAAAGCCTGGAAAACGCTATTCTCTTGTACCTCTGCGGGGTCTGCTGGGTATCATTACAGCCTGCAGTTTGTATTCCTGTAACCCCTCTGCACCCATTCAGGCTTGATGCACCTCAGTGCAAAACCCAGAACAACACAAAAACAGGAGAAGCAGACACATGAGAGATTTGACAAGTAGCTTTGTTCCTTAAATTCAATCCTGCGTGGCCTGGAAAATGTGAGCAAAAAAAAAAATAAAAAAGCAGCAGCAACAAAATAGCCAGAGATGCACATGACAAATTTGTATCCATCAATTCTCGCTTTGTCTAGGAAACTGATAAAATTCCAAATTTCTAAAACAATCTTCAGCAACAGCCCCTTATTTCAAGCTGGTGAAAGCCAGTACACCACATGCTGAAAAAATAACAAGATTTTTTCCTTTCTAGTGGACTGATCATTATTTTCTAGTTTCTGATGCTCTGCAGGGAGGCAGCAGCAGCTGAGGCACTTTTAAGCCACAAATGGGCAACCAATGGGCCAGCAGTCCTGGGGGCTCAACACCAGCCCCAGGGCTTCCAGTGAGCCATGGGGCAGCTGCTGGAACTGGTGGCAGGAGGTGACATTCTCTGCTGCTTATCCAGCACAGTGTTCCCTAACCAATGGCCTCTGGAACACCAGTGGCCAGAATGCAGCCACAAGAACCACCACACACATTCCCACACAGGAAAACCAGCAGGAACACAGATCCAGGGAATATGTGAAGTCACAAATCAACATAAGAGACACCTGACCTAACTTCTATTAAGGCTGTAGGTGAAAACTAAAGGGGTAGTGCTGCACAGAACACAACTGTCTCACAACTGCTCCTCTACTGCAGGATTCAAAGATGATGCTGGATGCCTTGCCAGGAGAGATCATGGAGCTCCTCTGCTTGTTCAGGGTGCCCTTAACATTGGCACAGCCCTCTCTGAAGCTCCAAAGCCCAGCATATTGAAGCTCAGCCTTAAGATTTTCCACATGTCCTGGCGTTCCATGGCAGGCTTTTCCAGCTTCACAGTGGGTCTCCCATAGCTTTTCTTGTTGATGTTTTAAGACAGAAAGAGGGAGACGTCAAACGCAGGAGCTCCTGGAATCATTTTGCTCCATCTTGTGGCTCACTCTAAGAAGAAAATCCCTCGGTGTTTCCTGTGATTTCCCTGGAAAAGATGGCAGCAGTCCCTGTGTATCCCCTGCAGTGAGCAGCCACACTGAAGTGCCACACAGCACTCCACTCCAAGGAGAACTGAGGTAATGGGAAGAAACAGCCAAAGCCTACAAAGTAAAGGTTCTTCATGAGGACAGAGGTTCAATTCTTCACTTCCTTGCTCATCTCTCCCCTAGGAGAAAGAGGTTTCCATCCTTAGTGTGGAAACTAAGCATTCAGGGGCTTTCATTTTGAGTGTCTGCTGCTGCATCTGGCCATTGAGAAAGGAAAAACCCCTTTTCCATGGGGATGGTAACATCACACTCCGGGATTTCTCTGGAGTTGTTCAAAAGGAAACTGCAAGCCCAGTTATCAGAAAGGCACAACATGAACCACCAGCAGCTGACATGGCACCACCAGAGCCTCCAAAACAGGGTTACTTTAATGGAATGTCAGAGAGGTGAGGAGTCCAATTATTTATAAAAGATAAGCAGAAAGCAGTGAAAGCCTAAAACCAATGCTCTGATCACATGCAGAGAGACTCTGACAGACCAGTAAGGCCAAACAGTCCCACTCAGTGAAGAAATTTTCCCCAACAGCCAATCTAAACCTCCCCTGGTGCAACTTTTTATTTGCTCCCTGGGAGCAGAGCCAGACCTTGTAAGCTTAAAGCAGAGCTGACACTAGACAAGTGTGATGTTTCTATTAGGAATTCGGGGCAGATTTGTTGCACACACAGTTAATGCCTTCTTTTTCATTTCACTGCTCTTTGTGGAGTCATTACCAGCCAATTACACCTTGGAGATGGTTCTCAGGAGAACTGAAAACTCAGCTTCCTGTTAAATCACTGAAGAGACTGAGAAGACCATCCTTAAAAGAGAAGCTCAACATCATGTTTCCTAAAAACTGCAGCCATTTAGCAAACCTGCAAAAGGGATTAAAAGCCCAGGACTCAGGAAATATTATGGGCACGTGCTCATTGCAGTATCTGAGAGCATTTGAACTGCGATGCCTGAAAACAGCCAGTTTTCTTCTGACTCCACACAACTCTGCCCAGGCAGTCAGGATGGGATGTTCCCACTGAAGCACTGCCAGGTTTAGAAGGTTCATTATTTCTGTGATTTCTCAAATCTCACAACTGACATATAGCTCTCATTTTCAACCCAACAGCACTTCCAGAGGGCTGTTGGCATTACAATCCACTGCTCTGTTGGCTGTTTGTGCCAGGAAGAAAATACAGTGCATATAATCAGACACTGCAATTCTCGGGTCTCTAAAGATTTAATTCTTCCAGAGTAACCCACTTTAGATTTGAAATGTCAGCCAGCACAATACATCTTCAAGATCTTGCATCAAGAAACAGTAAACATAGAAAAAGAAGATTTCCATCTCTTAACTCTCACATATGTAAGATACTGAGAGACTTATGTCAGGCCTTAATACTATTATATATCTAGAATTAACAACAGACGTATGTTCTAATAAAAATTATGCCCCTTTTTATATCTGATTTTTTAAAGCTTTAGCCAAACTAGTTCTGGCAGAGTAGATAATAAATCCGAGAAAGCAAGAAGTCAAACATACAAAGATCTAAATGAGGACAAAAAACCCAATCTGTATCATCTGGATGTCCACAGCCACCTCCCCTTCCTTCTTCAAAAGGAAAGAAAATCAGTGCAATTTCACAGCCTCTCCCAAAATGCAGTAATATATCTGGGCTCCAACAGGTAGAAACTCCTCACAATGTCAAGAATTTTTTCACAGAAGGAAACGATAAATCTTTAAATAAAGACTTAAAACATGTGTGCGCACACACACAGAAAAAATCCAAGACAAAAACTGAAAAATGAATAAATGGAAAGAATTAGAAATCTGGTAAGGAAAACACCCACCAGCAAGGCACTGACTGCCAAGCACCACAGTCATGACTAGAAGTAACTACAGGGAAGAGATAGAGAAGAAGTAAAGAAAAAAAAGACTGTTTCCACAACTTTGTACATAACTCACACAATATTTTATCCAAGCTGGGCAGGCAGGAGGGGGTCACTGAAAACCATTTCCATGCCCACATTCACCCAGGTGCCCTCCTCAGCAACACATATCATCAGGAGGGAAAAACTTCACACTGAGCTGAACCTCAGACTCCAGCCCTGTCCCGAGGTAGAACTTGCTCTTTTTCTTCAAAGAGAGACAGCAGAACTACCCAAAACCAGGAGCAATTTTTATTTTTCAAAATAACTTTAGCTGAAAATCTCTACAGGGCTAGGAGCTTCTGAAGAGCTACAACTGTCTAGTGAAACACCAGGGAAAGGTTGTAGGTCAGGCTTGATTCTGGGGCTTGAAGCAAGGTTTGATGTGCTAAAGGAAGTAACAAACCCAGACATGCAGCAGAGGGGAATCCACAGACACCAAAATGTCTGGCTTACTGCACTGCTGCAACTCAGGCTTACAGAAAGCACTGTGCAATTAGCCACTGTGAGTTACATTCTTTTTTTACAATACTGTGTTTTATTGGACGTGGGGAAGTGTTTGTAAAGGCAGATCCCAAACAAAATGTTATCTCTGCTCATGACTAGTGTTACCCTGGGAAACTGGGCAGAGAAGATTCACCTCGAATCTGCCTGTGGCATTAAGTCAAACTCTTTCTGAGGTAATTTAATATAATTCTGTCATTTAATATAATTTTTCCTAAAGATTTAATGCATACAAGACACTCCAGTAAGATATCTGTGCTCCTCAAGAACAAAGGATCACAAATGCTTTTTTGAGACTTAGGGGATTGATACAAGAGGACAGAAGCAGTGCCAGGCCTTTCTATGGTTGTTTTTCAGGTCACTGCATCTGGATTACAAGGGGAAAATGCAGATTTCTAGGACACACACTGTCAGCACAAATTTCACCCACATAGCTACAGGGCTGGCTCACCACCCCCAGCTGACAGTGGCAGTGGGTGAGGGGCCCTGGCCACCCAAACACCTGCGTGACAGCTCAGCTTAGAGACCTGTGCTCTGCAGAGCAGCCTGAGAATAGGCACAGTGTTGGCCGGAAATGTGTGTCTATAAATACTCTCTTTTACACAGGCTGGAGACTTCCACTAAATGATGACAGAGAGAAACAAGTCCCCATGCCTGGACAGCCTGGGGAGCACAGTGAGTGACCCACCCTGGAGCAGAAGGCCCATTGTTACAGCCCACCTCCCTCCGTCCCCACCAAAGATTTCTCCATTCTACTTCCTTGCTATAAATAAAAGCTGGAGTATCAAAGCCCAGCAGCATCTAGTTAAACAAATATTTCTTGCCAACAAAAGGCACCTTTGAACACCTGTCAAACTCATCAGGGATCAGATGAGCCACTCCAGAAGAACTGGGAGTCCCAGAGGGCCCCAGCCCACTGCAGCAGCTCTCTGGTCCCTGTGGTGAGGATCACTGTTCACCATCCCCTGCAGCCACATCCCACACTAATTTTTAAACAAACAAGTCTATGTCCTTCATTACTAAATTCGAGCTTAAATCCTCTTACCGCTCTGCTTCCATTGCGGATTTCACAAAATTACAGAATTGTTCGAGTTAGAAGAGACCTTAAAGCTCATCTCGTTCCACCTCTTGCCATGGACAGGGATACCTTCCACTAGCCCAGCTTGCTCCAAGCTGGCCTTGGACACTTCCAAGGATGGGGCAGCCAAAACCAGAAGTTATCTGCCCCGACAAACACCTCTAATTATCTTTGATGTAGCAGAGTTCTGCAACAGAGATTTCCATATCTGGACTCTGTTCCACCTGGAAAATTTAACGTCAAAACAACTGGCCACTTGCCCAGGGTTCCCAGCCTCTCTCCCGACTAAGGTCCTGGAATTCCAGAGGTGTCACCCGCACACCACCCTGCCCTCGGTGTGCCAGCGGGAGGGTTTCAGGCAGGACCCCTTCCCACAGCCTCCTCAGAGCCGGCAGTGCCCCGTACCCATCCGGTGACCCTCACCCCGCCCCGGGGAGCTCTGTACGGACGCAGAGAGGACCCTGCAGCCGGCGGGGCGGGGTGAAACAGCAGCCGGCGGGGCACGGGGAGCTGCCCAAGGCGCCGAGAGGGAGGCCCGCGGCCTGGCCTGTC
>JAHLSL010000159.1:345100-373651 GCA_025920805.1 Petroica traversi | reverse complement strand
CCGACCCCACAGCCGGACCGGCCCCACAGCCAACCCCGCAATCCGACCCCACAGCCGGCCCCGAGGCGAAGGCGGATTCGACCCCACACCCCACCCCGGAGCGGACCCAGCCCAGCCCCACACCCGACTCCACGCCCGGCCCCGCCATGGAGCTCGAGGAGGATTTGGGTGAGACTTGGTTGGGGAGGGACGGGGAAAGCGCGCGTCAGCTGCGGGCAGGGCCGGGGCCACACGCTCGCCACAGGGCTCTGTTCCCTCTCGGGCCGGGTTTGTCACTCCCCTCGGGCCGGGCCTGGCCCCCACCCGGGCCAGATCTGTCCCCTCTGGGCGCGGGTCTGTTCCCGTGCCCGAGCCGGGCGGGCCTCTCTCGGTGATTCCAGCCCAGGTCGCCACACCAGGTGCAGCTGGTGCGGGTGGGGTCCGGCGGGCAGGATTAACTGAATAAAGGGACTCTGTTGGGTTCGAGCGTGGCTCCCACCGCTGCCTCCCGGCTCAGCCGCTCCACGCGGGTTTGGGATCCGTTTCCGTGCATTGTGGGCAGGGAGCCGTACAAGGATGTTCCTCCATGTGGCATTGATGAGGTGCTTTTTGTGGTTTCAGCCGTGTATAAATTACAGCCGCTCGGCTGCCCGAGCCGCTCCTGTGCTGCTGGAGTTTGGTGCTGGACGTGCGGTGCTGAGAGCTCTGCTTTTCCCCTGGTGCCCGTCTCTGTCCCCTTGACTTCATGGGCAACAAACTTGGTCTTGTGAGGACCCAGTTCAGAGAGAGCAGCTATTGGGAAAATCTCTAACAAATAGTGTTTAGTCTTGTGAATTCCTTAAACAGACTTAGTCCTGTATTTACCTATATCGGTGATTAATGTCCATAAGTGGGTATCTTAGTCGTGAGAATGAAGACTGTGTGCCTGATAAAAGGCCAGACCCCGCAGTTGGAATGCATCCAACGAGAACAAACCCTCCTCAAGGGGGAGAAGGGGATGTTTGGAGGAACATTCCCCACGCACCTGGTGGCAAAATAGAGTAATGCTGCTTTCTAATACTGAAATTACAGTATTAGAGAGTTTCATTTTTGTCGGTTTTGGTTACAAAACCACTTGTGATTACTCTTCCAGGGGCAGCTGGGCCAGTGCAAACCCAGGTGGATTTTCAGCTGCTCTAATGGTCTTAGTGGGCTGTTGAGGTTGAGGGGTGCTCAGAGGCAGCAGCACTGCACAGCCCAGATGGAAATGAGGATCTGACCTCTCCCTTCTCTTTCCAATTGGCTCTCAGCAGGAATTCTGCTTGTTGGGACTTCTGGAACAGCATTTTAACAAGTGCCATCCTGGGGCCTGATGGGGCCATGTGTGTGAGAGAGGAGGGCAGAGGCAGCAGCAGCCACTGCCTAGAGTTGGTTTATTTTATACATTATCAAATCCTAGACGTGCTGAAAGCCTAGGCAACAAGGGTGGCAGAGCAGAAAGGAAGGCAGCAGACCAGGCTCCCTGGTGTGTACCCCACAAACAGACCCACAGGCAGTAGTGAGGCCTTGTGTCTCTTCCTGGCTGCCTCTTCTCCTCGCTGAGCATATGCATATTTATTAATATTTTTATTTTAATATATTTTATAGATTAATATTATGTATGCATGAATTCACACTGCTTTGTGTTCTAGTATGTTTGTTCCTCAGTGGTTTTGATGGTTTAGTAACGCCTCAGCTCCTAAATAATTACATAGTTAATAGCTTCATTCAGGTACACTGCTACCTCCAGAATGTAACTCAGTTCCCTCACATTCTGCCTCCAGCAAAACAAGCTGTTGATGGAAAAAAGATGTGGTTCAGTGGCTGAACAGTGGGTGTGACAGGATCTCACTGATCCTCCTCCAGGAGAGCTGGAAGGTGATGCTGGCTTTCCCTTGGAGTAAGGGTAGTTGCCTCCCTAATAAGGTAACCTAAAGAGTTATTATGCTCAGTGGTGCTGACTCTCCTCTGTTTTAATTAATGCCCCAGTTATGAGAATTTCAAGTTTAATTTATTTGGTTATGCAAAGCAGGTGCCTGCCTTTATGAATAGTTTCAAACTAAGAGCAACTGGTTTAACTCCCTCAGACCACAGCCCTGACGTGGTGGTGTGGGGTTTTCCCCAGTGCACTGTGTGAGTGATTCTTGTGTTTCTAACCAGATGCTTTTCCCTGTTCTCCTGTCCCATCAGATGTGCTTGATCCAGAGAGGTTAATCCAGTGTCCATTGGTTAAACACCACCAGATCAGAGCGCGGAGATTTCCCTATCACCTGGTGAAGTGTAAGGAGGTGAGCTGGGCAGGCAGTGACTGAGGGACCTTGTGATGCAAATACACCCTGTGTTGCTGACAAATAGCCCTGTTTAACTTTTATTTACTATAACTTCATTATTTGTTTAGTAATAGTTCCAGGCACACATGAATTCACCCAAGACCGGTCTGGCTCTGTTGGAAGGAGACTGAGATCCTTCATGGTTAGTTCAGGGAGGAGACTCTGGACTCTTCCAGCAGCTCACAGCGAGGTCAGATTCATTTTTCCACTTTCAGCTGAAGAGAAGACTCTGTTGGAGTTCCTTGCACCCCTCTGGACCCTTCAGAGCACAAGTGCTGTGACGTTGCAGTTCATTCGTTCACTGCAGGGCTGGGCAGTTTTGTTTGGCCAACAGCTGTTTCATGGGCATCTGGCAGAAACTGCACAGCCTGGGCTCAGCACATTTGGGAGAGGTTTATTCCCCTCTTCATCTTTAATCAAGAATTTGATTACAAATTATTTCGTAGGGCATGTTCCTTCCTCTCTTCTCCTCTGTTGTCCTCATGATGGGGTTTCTTTAAATTTTCTGAGCTTTGGGGTTTTTTCTGAGACTTTTGAAAACCTGATTGTCCCCTTTTTAAGTCTGCTAGTGTGTTTTTAAAACAGTCCAGCATTGCTGTGCCTTTCACTTCAGATGCAGTTGTAGGCAGCATGTCCTGGCATCAGTACAATAAATTCATTTTAGTGGAACTAAAATGGAACTTAAAAATATTAATTAGCTAGTGAAAGTGGGGGGCAGAGATAAAGTGGAAAGTACCAGACATTCAAGAGGGCTGAAATGTTCCGTATTGAGCCCCTGCACATTTTGGCAGGAGTGTGCACGTGAGCTGGGTGAACAGTGTTAGCAGTTAAACATTTAAGCATGTTGGTTTTGTCCTGATGTTGCCTAACTGATGACCAGAGAGTTTTGGGAAGTTTCCTAGGTAGGAGGAAGAGGTGAGATAGTGATCATCAAACAGATAAAAGTCGATGTCTAAGTAATTAGCAGAAGAAGTGGTAATTAGCAGAAGAGCTCGGGGATTGTCATCAGTCCATCTGGAGAAGCCACAGTGTGTTATTTGCAGTGGTAAGGGTCTGGGTGGAGATTGTTCCTCTTGTTTGGGACAAATTTGTTGAGTTTCCTTTGCATCACATGTGCACAAAATCCAATGAACACTTACACCTGGCTCAGTCTCCCATTGCTCTGTGCAGAGCACAGGACTGACCCAAACAGGGACACTGCAAGCAGAGCAAGTTGGGTCTTCTTGATTGGAACTGTGTTAGAATCATGAATTCACAGGATGGTTTGGGTTGGAAGGGACCTTAAAGCCCATCCGGTGCCACCCCGTGCCATGGGTCAGGACACCTTCCACTACCCCAGGCTGCTCCTAGCCCTGTCCAGTCTGGCCTAGGCACTCCCATGAATCCAGGGGCAGCCACAGCTTCTTTGGGCACCCTGTGCCAGGGCCTCCCCACCCTCCCAGAAAGGAATTCCTTCCCCATATCCCACCTATCTGTGCCCTCTGGCAGTGGGAAGCCACTCGGCTCGTGCCAAGTGACGGCAGCAATGGACACATGCACAGGCAGCCCCAGCTGTACCAGGCAGGGAATGGCAAGGGCCTTGGGTGTGCTGAAGCCAGGGATCAGCAGTGTTGGAGGAGGAAATGCCTGGAACAGAACTTCTGCCTTGAGTGTGACCCTGATCCCTGACCAGCAAAGCCAGGCAGGCACTGATCCAGTGGCAGAGCTGGGGTTTTCCCAGTAATGCTCTATCACTTGCAGAAGGTAATTTACTGTAGGGAAAGCTGAGCTCTGCCACTAGAATTGGTGCCTGGCATAATGGAAATCCAGGTGGCATGCTGCCAGTTCCATGGCTCTTCTAAAAGGTTTACAGGATTTCTCTGCCTTTGTGTCCACTTAGTTAAATTATATCTGAAGGGTTTAGATTTGCCTGCTGTCTTTCCCCTATTGGTTTTAATATGGTTTCATTTGTGCTTTAAGCCATGCAGTCGTATCACCAGCACTGAGGGAACTGCAGGGAGTTTGCTGAGGGTCTATTTCATTTCAGTCAGGGGTGGCTCAGTGTCTGTGAAATGTGTTTGGAAGAACAGTCATGTTCATTTCCCCTTTTGTTTTTAGTGTCTGACCAATACATTGCAATTTCTTTTTTTTTTTAAGCAGCACCACAAATATCCCAGTGCTTTTTTCCTATGTATCAGCAAGAGGTAAGTGAACTTGAGAGATGTAGCACATACTGTTGGTTTTCCCTTGTCTAGAACAACCCTGAAATTGCAAAGAAATTGGCCACGTGCCCCTTCAACGCTCGTCACCTGGTTCCTCGGGCTGACCTCAGTGACCACATCATGAAGTGCAATGACAAAGCCTTCATGGAGCAAGATGTGGGTAAGAGAACCCCTGTGCTCCCAGGTGTCTTATGTACCCTGGGGATTGAGGTCTCCTTGTGGAATAACCCAAAAGTGGGAGGCAAGTTGTTGTCTATAGTTTTGTGTGACAGCAACTTTGGGGAAGCTTGCCCACTTTTGCTTGGCTCTGTTGGGCAGTGTCTTGAGAATATGGCAGATTCTTGAGAATATGGCAGATGCGCTGGGTAGGCCCTTGCATGTATTTTGTTACCAGGTTTGTTGAATAGAAAGGTTTTACCCAAAACCTTGCAGGAAGTGCCTCTTTAAGGGGGGGTGGGATGCATTAATGGCCACAAGGATGGGCTGCTCCTCTTGCAAAGCTGATCTCCCTTTCATTCTTGCATACCACAGTTTTTTATCTTCTATAGAGATGCACCAGCAGTGATGCCTGCATCCATGTCAGCACATTTCCTCTTGACTCCAGCATTCCTTCTCAAAGTTCCAGGGAGCAGAGTCTTCTCTTTTTTGTTGAAAAAGGCAAATTTGAAGTTGCTGGATTTCAGTTGTCCCCAGCCTGTTTGTGCTGGGCAGGGCTTCCTGTAAAGCCCAGGATGTTTTACAGCTTAAACCAAAGTTTTCAATGGATTTAAGGACTGCTGGTCAGTGCATTTTCTCTCTCCCTGAAGTGAGCCGATCCAGTGAGCCCCCACAGGAGCAGTTGAATAATGAAAGCACATGGCAGGCACCTCCATGTGATGAAGACTGGGAAAAAGGTGAGGAATTTCCCCATCTGCTCCCTTCTCCCTGGCCATGTCTTCCAGCTCCTCTCGGGACAGTGTGAGGCCAGGGGTGCTGTTAACTCAGGGCTGCCTGAGCTTTGCTTATGCTCATTTCTATAAACATGGATCTCTCTACCCAGCAGGCTTGGCTTGGTATAGAGAACAATCCAAAATGCCTGCCAAAATGAGCATGGGGAGAGATTTCCAAGCATCCTTCCTCCCATATGAGCTTTTGTGCCTTATATGCAGTGGTAGCAATGGAAACATATTCCTCAGTGAAGCAGACACATTCATCATAGGTCAACTTTTCCTCCCTCTTGAACATGTAAAAATATGACAGAGATATTCCTGATCATAGAATCACAGAATTCCTGAATGATTTGACTTGGATGGTACCTTGAAGTTCAACTCATTCCATGGACAGGGACACCTTCCACCACCTCCAGGCTGCTCCCAGCCCTCCCCAACTTTGCCTTGGGCACTGCCAGGGATCCAGGGGCAGCCACAGCTTCTCTGGGCATCCTGTGCCAGGACCTCCCCACCCACACAGGGAAGAGTTCTGTCTCAATCTCCCATCTAACCCTGCCCTCTGGCAGTGGGAAGCCATTTAAGCCACTGATCTGATGTGGTTTCTGGGGTTTCTTTGCTCTGAGCCATAACATCTGCTTTCTTTCACAGAATTGCTGGAGGGATCTGAGTCTACTTTTGTGTGGGGTGTGATCAACTCTGCCCTAAACAGGTAGGGAATGCAGGTTTGATTCTTTGCACCAGTGTTTGTTTAAACAAATATTACAACCTTCTCCCAGCCTCACCTAGATGGCTGGACAGGAGCTGCCTTTGCTGCTGAACAGCCCTGGGAGGAGAGAAGTTGCTGGTTCAGTGAGACCTGCTTCCTCATATGGCCTGGACCAGAGAAGGAAGCCCTCAGGAGCACAGATACTGCTCTTCCTGCCCATGGCCTATGTTCAAGGACTGATGGATGTCTGGGCAATGTGCAGGGGAGAAAGGTGGTCACACCTTGTAGTCCCTATGAGTCCTTGGGAGATTGTTTGTGAGCTCCTGGGGCCTCGCAGATGTGCTGGAGTTAGGCCCTGTGTCAGCAGAATCCTCTCTTTGTGCCCTTTTCAAAGTGTCATAGTTTGGGGCAGGGGGAGCTCAGAGCTCAGTGCCCAGCTGTCAACAGGAAAGGGCTGCCCTGGCTGTTTTCACTGACTCTGTGCTGGCACCACCAGGGCTGCCCAAGGTGTTTTAAGGTTTATCTAACGGGTTCATTTAAGGTTCAGCAGCATTCCTGCCCCTGGCACCTCTGAGTTCTGTGTGAGCTCTTCCATAGGGGCTGACAGCAGCACTGCATGGTTCCACCTGTCAGACTCTTTAATTGAGTGTTCAGAGCACATCCAGCTCTCCTCAGCACCACCACCATGATGGCACAGCACCATCCTCCCCCCGAGGGCCCTGCTGCAGTAAAATGCATAAATGTGAGCCAGTGCATTTGCCAGCAGTAACCAAAATCACTTAATTCCAGCACCATCAGGGACCAGAACAACTCCTTGCCCTCACGGATGCGGCCCCCCCGAGACCCTCCCGTACGCGGTGTCTGCAGGACTGTGAGTACTGAGCATGGGGCTTTGGCACTGTCAGTCCAGAGCTGGGAACAGCTCCTGAAATCTCTGGCTGTAGCAGCACTTTGTGGCTCCCACTGCATGGACAGGAGGGGTTGTATGGGACACCTGCCTCATGAGGGCATCTTTTGAGGGAATCTGCTGCTCGGATCATCCTCCATGTCCTTCCTTTGAAGCATCCCCTCTGTTCTTTCCCTGCTCCATTCCTGTGGCCCAGGTTAGGCAGAGCTGTGTCCTGGCCACGTTGGCTGTGTCTCTCCAGCCAGGCCCTTCCACAGCATCCCCATTATCCCCTTTCACCCCCACCCTCCCCCTGACTTAAACCAAATTGTTCCTTTGCTTTGTGCTCTGTTCACTGTCAGGCCCAGTAAGTCAGAGCTGGGCTGTAACAGGGGCTCCTTAAACCAGCACCACCAGGGCAAGAAGTTACCAAATTCCATCTAGGGTAGGGAGAGAAGGAGCTCCCCATGGGGAAGTGACTAATGCTGAAATCAAAGGCTATTGTTTGCCTTTAGCAGCAAAGCAACTGCTTAAAGATGCTTTGAGGAATGATTGTCCTGATTCCCGCTGGGAGCAGCTAAACCTGGTGCTCTCAGGTCACTGCAGACACAGATCCTGCACAGACAGGGACTGTGCAGTTGCCACAGTGTTGGGCTGAGCCTGCCAAACCAGTTGTAGACAACCCTTGTTGCCAAGGGGACAAGTGCTGCCTCTGCAGGGGCCACTGTCCCTTTGGGAGAGTGGGAGAAGTTGTTGTTAGTTTGTCCAGCTCATGCCAGAATTGTATCTTGTGCTTTTCAGAATTCGGAGTATTGATTCCTCCCCCTGGAACTTGGTTTTGCCCCAGCAGTAAGTGTTTCCCTGACTTGGACAGGAGAGCTCCTGCAGATGACAGATATGCTCTGGACCTGATGGCAGGACTCTACATTTGCCTTTTGTTGCATAATGTGTTTCTTGCAACGTTTGAATATGTGACACTGTCATTGGTTGCTGGATATTTCTCCCAAGCACTTGTTTTAAAAGTTACCCTCACCTTTACTTGGTGAATTTTGTTACTGTTCTTGAAAAAATAGACTGATAAATTTACACTCTCAGGAACCTTCCCACCAGCCCCAGGTCATGCTATCTCCTGTGCACAGGAAAAACAAAGGAATTGCAAGGCTCTGTTGTTTCACTTGTCAGATTGCAGGTGATGATGTGTGAGGCTGTTCTGTGAGCTCCAGAGCCTGGGAAACAGGAGCAGATCCTTCAGAAGAGTTTTAAGGAGTGGGGACTGAAGGAGTAATTTTAAGTAGGGGAGGTAGGGTCTCATTAGGTTCCTGATTAGATAAGTGATAGTGGGAAACAGAACGGTTCAGGGGGCTGAAAATACCCCCCAGAATCTTGTCCCTTTGCTTGATGCTTTAAAACAAGGGTGTGCATATGGAGGAGTCCCTTGGGAGCTGAGTGCCTGTGGTCAGTGCTAACTGCACACAGCAGATGCAGGGATGGGAGGTGGAATGTCCTGCAGGAGTGGCAGATTTGGGAGAATTCAGGCCTGGCACAGCAGAAACTGTTACAGTCCCATTTCAGTGAAAGTCAGGAACCACCCAGCAGTAACTTCCAGGAATTTCTACCCTACGCCTTAAGCAACTTGCTCTTCTCAGGAAGCCTGAGAGGCTTATGTGGAACTTCTGCTGGACATTTGGGAGAAGTTCTGGCTGTGTGCTGGGAAGCTGCAGCAAACTCCCTGCAACTGAGGCTCCAGGAGTTGTGTTTGAAGGCCTGTTACAGCCTGGAGAGCACAAAGTCAGCACTTAGAGTTTCTCTAGTCTGTGAAGAGGCTGAGATTAAAATCATCTGAATCAGCCAAACTTAGAAGTATTTTTTCTGTGCATGCAGTTTTTGTTGTTATCTTGTTGGAGTCTGAGTTTGTCCACTTGGGGTATGGCAAGTGTTCAGGTTGGGTTTTAAACGTGTTGTCATTTAGAGAGACTGCCTTGAGAGCATCCTGACCTTAACTTCTGCACCTTTCTCACCTTAGGCCTTACCTTTGTCTTCTGTGTGTGACTGGCTTCCCCAGGCACACCTTAAAAGAGAATCCTCTGCAAGGTCCTTGTATCACACACAACTCCAAACATGGGAAGTTTCAGGAGGTCACTGAGGTGCTTGTCCAGTTTCCATTAGAGTTTTGCAGTTTTCTAACACTTAAAACATGTTTAAGAGCTCTCAGGTACCTGCTCTATATTGGATGAGGGGAGGCTGGGAGTAAGAATGGTTTAAATCAGTAAAAATGTGTTTAGGATTGAAAATGTTCAGATCAAGCAGTGTATTTCTAAACATGCCAAGTACAAAATGGGATCTAGATATACAACCATAAAGAATTAAGAAACCAGACATGGTGTTTGTCTCAATAGAAATTAATGCCTTCAGATTTTTCTCTAAAGACTGGATTTCCACCATCTGTATACTACCCCTAGAAAATAATACACTTGACTGGAATTTGCAAAATTAGGTTTATTTTAAAATTCTGTCAATGTATGTCAAGTTTCTTGTTGGCAGTTAAGAATAAAAATGTTGAATGCCCTGCGACTGTTTTTCTTTGGAGTCAGTAAGTGCTGACATGGGAAGCTTTCCCTTCCACCTTCATTTATTTTTTGTCACTTGGAATGGAAGTGGTGACAAACACCAGCTGTGATTGTTTCCCGTTTGACAGCCATTTGTAGGATTTGTGAGCCAGAGCACTACAATTTTACAGGTAAATGCCATAATTGGACTCCATTAGCCTGAGCTCCTTTAATTGGCAGTGGGTGAAAGCTGCTCCTCGTTGGGGCTCACATGTCTCTGCACTGTGAGGAGAGTTCCTCCATTTATAACAATGGGGGTAACATTATTGCCCCAGTCTGGGGTGAATCCAATAGCCCAGCCTTTCTGGAAATGTCCAGAAACACCCCCAGGCCACAAGAACTGGGGGGTAGAGTCTGTGAGAAGGGGTTTATCTTTTAGCCCACCTGTGGCTGACAGCTGAGATCCCACATGCCAAAGATCTGAAATCCCATCTCCTTCTGGGCAGTGTCCTTGGGCAATATCCTGGAGCATGTCCTGCCTGTGCCACCTCCTGTGAAGGGCAGGGGGCTGTGACTCTGCTGCTCCTGCAGTGCTTTGGGACTGCGGAGTGAGCCTCCCCCTGCATTGGGAATGTTTCCAATCCCAGTATCAGCTGTCACTGGGCTCTTGGCTCCCTCTGCTTAATTTGTATTTGCCACAGGACACAGATTATTTTTTAGCAGTGTCACCTCCATCCTGGTGACAGAGTGAAGACTTTGCTGTGACAATTCCTGTGTTAAATCCTCAGTCTCTTGTGCTGGGCAGGTTGTGCAGTGCCAGAGCCTTCACCCCATTCCTTGGAGGCTGAATGTCCTTGCCAGGAGCTGATGGGTTGTAGAGTCAAAATCAGAGACTTGGTTGGAACGACCTTAAAGCCCATCTAGTGCCACCCCCTGCCATGGGCAGGGGCACCTTCCACTGTCCCAGGTTGCTCCCAGCCCTGTCTAACCTGGCCTTGGGCACTGCCAGGGATCCAGGGACAGCTTCTCTGGGCACCTGTGCCAGGGCCTCCCTGCCCTCCAGGGAAGAATTTCTTCCTAACATCTAATCTAAATGTCCCCTCTTTTAGTTAAAAACTGTTTGCCTTGTCCTGTCACTGCCCATGTAAGACACTCTCCCTCCTTTTATATAAGCCCCCGTTAGGCACTGAAGGGGCTCTGAGGTCTCCTGAGAGCCTTTCCCTTCTCCAGGCTGGACATCCCCAGCTCACTGTCCATTGCCACCATTTCTCCCATTGTTCCATCAGGAGGGTGCCCTCTCCTTGGCCTTTCTTTTCTGACCTGTATTCCTTGCCAAGTCCTGTTCTATCTGTGCCTTGGCTCTCCTGACTCCATCCCTAAACACCCAGTGCCAACACCCCCTAATGGCCCAGGGCAGCAGCTCCCTTTTGCTGTGTCCAGCACAGCCAAGGGATCTGACAATATTACTGCCCATTATTTTGCAGCTCCAGTATCATTTCCAAGCCTGCTGGGCTTTGATTCCTGCTGCCCCTTTCCAGAACATTGATATGACTTTGATCCCTTATTCCCTTCTCCCCCTTCCTTTCTCTTGGCCCTTCCCCTCCTTAAGGCACAAAGAGATCCAAGAGTGCAGGAATGGGGAAGAAGCAAACTCCCTGCCAGGAATCCCCAGGAGAGAAACTGAGGAAGGAGCAGAGAACTGACAGAGCTTTTCCCTTTACTGGGGTGGGAAACCATGACACCTTCACCTATTATGGCCTGGGAAGAGACATTTTCCTCCTTCAGCTGAGAGTTCCAGCCCTGGGCAGTGTTGCCATGGGCTGTGTGTTGCACTAAAGGAGGCTGATTTTTAACACAGCCCCTTGTGCTCGGACATTGCAGGGTTAACCTGAGGAAGAGTGAACAGGGAGAGGCACACACAGAGCAGGCTTTGATTTCCGGCCAAGTGCAAACATCCTCTGGTACTTATCTACACCAACTTCCTTCAAAATTAATTCTGTCCCACCCAATTATCATCTCTTATCACTCATTATCTCCCCCTCTGTTCTGCACACACCTTGCTCCCATTCCACTGGTTTTAAGTGCTCAAATACTGACTGGTTTAGTCTCTTTGTTTAAAAACTTTTCCCTCTCAGATGTAACCCCAGCCAGCAACTAAACCTCACAGCTCACTGCCCCACCACACAGGGAGATGCAGGAATCAAGGGGGGAAAAAAGTAAAACTTGTGGTTTGAGATAAGAACAGTTTAATAATTGAAACAAAGATATAATTTATAATAATTAAAAAGAATGAGGGAGGGCGAGGGGGAGAGATAAAATCCAACGTAGACCAGTGCTGGCCAGTACAGTTGTCCCCCCCAGTTTATATACTCAGAATGATTCTCTGGTGTGGAATATCCCTTTGGCCAGTTCAGGGCACCTGTCCTGGCCCTGCTCCCTCCCAGCTTCTTGAGCCTCTGCTCACTGGCAGAGCCTGGCAATCTGAAGAGTCCTTGATTTAGAGTAAACACAAACCATCGGTGTGTTATCGTCGTTCCCATGCTGAATCCCAAACAGAGCCCTGGAACAGCTGCTGGGGAGAAAATTAACTCAATCCCAGGTGAAACCAGGAATTAAACCTTTCCTGGATTTCTTCCACATACTCAGTCACACTCAAACACGCTCCTGAAGCATCAGTCCCATTTCCAGGAGCTGCTCACAGCATCAAAGCCCCTCAGGGGCCCACCCTGCCACAGGCTGGTCCCACCTCTGCATCAAGCTCATACGAACACCACTGACGACTTTCTGCATTCTTTGCTGGGTATTTTCTGATTTAATAAGTGTTTTGCAGCTGTGGGGACTGGAATTACTTCAAAACAGAACTTAAGACGAAGATAATACAACCCCTTGCCCGCTCATGTTAAATCCACAATCTCTTTATCAAAAGCCACATCTTTGCCCTCCAAGCTCTGCCTTCACTACTCTTAATTAGAACCCCTCACCTGCATCACTGGCAGGTAGGAGGGACCTAAGGGGGAGTGGGCAGAGCACAGCAAGGGCTGAATGTGCCCCCAGCTGCCCCCCACTCCTGTTCTACCACCCACCCATTTCCAGCCCCCTTCCTGAGCCACCACCAGCTCTGGGGCTGTCCCATTCCACCAGTCTGACCAGTGAGGTCCAGCACAGCCAGCACAGGCTCCTGCTTCTTCCAACCCCAGTGCAGTGGACCCATTTCCTGTTGTGACTCAAATGGGAGCCACCCACTCCCCTCCCCTACAAATCCCTCCTCCATACAAAATAAAGGGTTATTTTCATCCACACTGAACCAGAATCAATACTGGAACTGGTCCTGCTTGTTTATTTTGGCCCCAATGTTTTGACTGAGGTTAAAAAAAATTCATTTTGGTTGAAAAAAAATCTTTATTCACAGAACATCACATGAACCACATCCCACCCTTGCTCCTTTATGTAAAAAATACTGGTAAAAAGTTTTATTCCAGAGGCAAGTGAATTCCCACAGAGTCCCCTCCTGAGAGAGCAGTTCACCACAGAGCTGGAACTCGTGCCACAGTTTGGAAGCAGAAGTGAGGTGTTCAGTGAAGAAAGAAACACCACAGAGCAACAGCAGCAAAGCCTCCAGGGCTCAACTCCAGCTCATTTCCTTTGGCAGGGACCACAATCCCACCAGGGCTCCAGCTCATTTCCCACTGCATCCACAGGGGAGATGTGGGGCCTGAAGGAACCACCCCTGTTCCTGCCATGTCCCACTAAAATGGAGGCTTTTGGGGTTCCACACAAACCACCTGAGAGCACAGATGTCCTTGGAAATCCCTTTGGACTTCACAGGCACTACAAACGTGTCTGATGTCACATGTCCCCAAATCGAGTTCCCCAGGTGGTTCCTTCAAGCCCTCTGTGTCACCTTTGGATGCCACGGGCAGCAAGGACACTTGGCTCACCAAGGGGAAATCAGCCTGTGCAGGGAAAAGGAGACCCCAGAAGGCAAAATAAATCATCAGGAAACATCTATTAAAATGCCAAGCTAGGCTCAGAAACAGAAAAAGAAATCCAGTTCCAAGTATCTTATGGCTCCTACCGCAGCCCAAAAGGAAAAAGATTGCCCAGAGTCCCTCCTTGGTGTAACACAAACCCTGCTACACCAGGTCACAAGTACAGAAACTTTAAACAATGCCAGCCTTAAACTCTAAACCCCAACACTGTAAATTCAAGTGGAATTAGATCCATTCATCAGAACTGAGAATTACCAGGGACCCCTTGCAAGTGCTCAGCTGCCCTCTCAAAGGCTGAATCCATCAGATTTCATATCCAAAATATATTTCGAGCACATTTGGATTTATGATTTCTATTATAGACACAGCAAGACAGATGCTCCATCATGGCAGATTCCCTTAATTCATTATTCCCTTGGGCTCAAATTAAAAGCTTGCTCTGCTACAGTAAAAACCTTAGAAAACCTGGACAAAGGAGGGACTCCAAGGGCAGGAAACACTTCAGAAGTATCAAACACATGGAGAATCCCATGGACTGGGGCCACTGGTCACTCTGGGTGTCTGGCTGGGCCCCACCCCAGCTCTGGTCAGCAGCATGGCCCTGTCTCATTGCTCACATACCCTATATTTTTTAAAATGTTTTTTCAGTTATTAAAGCCTTTCTGCCAGTTTGCAACAGGCCACATAATGAAAGCAAAGCTCAGTGCAATGAGGACAGAATATGGAACTTGTGATTAGTTACTAATCCAGAGACCTACAACCATTCCAGACAGAAAACAAGGAAGGAATTGCCAGCACGAGGCCAGATCATCTGGATATGACACATCTGTCAGACATCAGGGGATGCTCCAGACTTGCCACACATGGGGATGGGAATGGGTCTGTAGGGTGATTGAAATGGATGATGCCCACAATCCCAGATGTCCCCTCTATCAGACACTCCCAGGTGCAGGGAAAGCAGTGCCAGACTGAGACAAAGATCTCACAGCTCCAGTGTTTCACTGAGACAGGGAATGCCCCCAAGGAGAGGAGTCCCAGCCAGCACCACCCCTGGGAGGTGACACATCTGAGTGTCCTTCACAGGAACTCCACAGGTGCACAGGCTACCAAAGGAACACCCTTCCCAAGGATGGGGATGACACCATCCCAAGGCACAAACTTGAGCAAACTCCTGACCAAGCTGATTCTCAGTGCCAGGCCTGTTGTGCTGATCCCACCTCTTCCCTGGTGTGAAGAACCTGTTCCCGCTCTGTGAACAATCCCACACCTCCAGGGAATACAGGGGGACTCACCTGCTCCATCCACTCAGAAATTCTAGCTCCAGAGCCCCAAACCCAACCAGCATCTCAGGAAATGAACACAGCTCCGCAAACCTCTGTGCTACAGCATGAGAAATGTCACTTTTGGAGGCTGGATTTGGCAGGAGGCCCAGGGAGATGCCACAGGCCTGACGTGCATCCCAGTGGAAGCAGGAAGGGGCACAGAACTCAGCATCCCCTGGGAAGCAGCAGGGCAGAGGGAGGTACAAGAGCATCCCTCAAAGGAACAGAGCAGCATTTCAGCCTAAATTAGAGATCTGTGCTGGATAATACTGTGTGTGAAGTTAACTGAGGTTATAACCGTGCTCCAAGACTCTTCCCACACATCCTCCTCCTCCAGGGCAAGTAGAACCACACTGGCAGACCTTCGCTTCCCAACTCCTTTTGCACACTCAGTCCCATCAACACTGTGAAATTCTCTGTGCCATCCTTGCACTGCAAAGTGCAGGGGTCAGGTGAATGCTGGCCAGCACAGGAAAGATTCACTGCATCCTAGGCCGTGCCTTTGCATCCTCCCATCCCTGTGTGCCCAAAGGGACACTCCTGCCTTGGTACAGTGGGCACAATGTTCACTTCTGCTTCCTATTAACCAGACCGTTAAAACCTGCAGGCTTGAGGGGAGAGCAGTGAAGGCCAGGGGTTATTTTCACAGGGCCATTCTCAAGCAGTGTTCCCAGACACATTCATTTCCCAACGTGCTTTCCATGTGACACTGTCTGAGCGGGATTTGTAAACTCTCAAGTCCATGGGAAGGGCTCATCCAAAGCAGCACCCAGAGGAAAGTCAGTCCTGGAGACAGTCCTCTTGCAGGAGGTCAGCAGCTCATGTCAGGTACTGCACAACGAGGAACATGATGAGGCAGGTGACAGCCATCCCCCCCAGCATGAGGAACTTGTCCTGGAAGGCGCGCTTCTCGATCAGCCGCATCACCGTGTTGGACAGGCCCAGCATGTTGGCAACGTCCAGGATCTTCTTGTGAGTGCCCTGGGGACAACAACACAGCAAAGACACCATTACCCTCGTGCTCTGAGCCTTTTGATTCCACATACCAAGAGTACTTCACCACGGGTGGCGAGTGATGGATTCTAATCCATGGAGCTTCTCTCAGCCAACCATCCCTACCATTCCACAGGAGGTGGCCACAAGACTCTGGAAACAACTGGATGTTTGGACTAATTAATTCATACACATGAACAGGAACATGGTTAAAGACACAAAACAATCTGGACAGAGACAAGATAAAAAGTGTCTAAGAAAGATGCACTCCTTAGGGAGGAGTAAGAGTTCTCCTGGTCCTATTCCAGTCACAGTCTAAAAGGAGCTGCAAGCTCTGACCAGCCAAGGTTCTGTGCAGAGCTCCCCTTGCTGAAGTACAGTTCATGTCAACACAGACTGAGAAGGTCCAGACACTTGCAAGGTAAACGTCAGGAGAAAGGCAGATAAATGTGTAATTAATGCCATTTCCTGAAACCCTTCCACAGAAAAGCTCAGGGTGCTGCAGGCAGGACACTTGCTATTATCCGGAATATGGATGCCACCCCTACATCAGCAGCAGGGACACAACAGGAATCCTCCTGCTTAATTTCAGGGCAGTGGCTGGAGGAAACAGTATGAACTAAAGGCACAGAGATGTGCTCCAGGCACAGGTCAGGGTGGGATATTGCCCTGAGTGAAGGGAGAGGACTCAGGGCTGCAGAGTCCTGATGGCACAGGAGGTGAGAAGGAGCTTTCCAGGAAAGCTGCACACAGTGACCCATCTGTGAGCAGGCAGAGACTGAGGCACAGCTGGACACCAGCCAGGACCCCCCTCACCCCCACATGCACACAAGAAAACTGCCAGGAGGGCCCTGCCACACCAGGGACAATAACAGGCCCCCATGGTGACATCTGGGCTGTCCCGGACAGAACACCCCACTTCAGGATGCTCTAACACTGCATTCATCTCTGAGCCACATCAACAGCACATATTCCTATCACTTTGCTCAACTCCATGCTTTGACTTTGAAACAAAAACTTCAGCCTCTCTTCTTCATTCCACATTATCTTTGTTGTCAGAACAGTGAAAATGTGAAAATTTGAAACTGTTTTGAGTTCCTGACTCAAGATCAGGAAGGCAAGGACGGAATTTAGATCAACAATATTAGACCCACATGCAAAAGTTTCTCAGTCTATAAAACACAGATTTGCAATGCCAAACTACATCATCAAGGCAGCTCAGGCCTTTCACTTAAGTCAGGTTGTGTCTGTGCTACACATAATCAGTTTTCTCCATTTCCCACGCCTCCTAATAACCCCTGCAGATTGCTCTCAGGCTCAGCACCTTCCTGTCTCTGCAGAATCCTTTCACACTGCTTCAAAACAAAACCAAACCTTGCTGGGGGAACAAAAGTATGAACCAAATATGAAGTTTTAAAATCAAAGTAAACAATACAAAGGAGAAAACTCTTAAATTCTTGCAGTCATGCAACAGTAAAATTGTACAAGCAGATCAGTTCTGGAAATACTCGTTCCATACCTGTCTATTTATACCCAAAATCCACAGAGAATAAAACTATTAATGTCCAAAGATGAGACACAAGGGTGGGGAAGGGTCTGAAGGAAGAGCAGCTGAGGTCAGTTGTTCAGCTGGAGCAGAGGGGCTGAGGGCAGAGCTCAGTGGGGGCTGCAGCTCCTCCTGACAGGCAGCTCCAGTCTCTGCTCTTTGACAGAGACAGGACCCAGGGAACGGCTGGAGCTGTGCCAGGGGAGGTTCAGGTTGGATCTCAGGGAAAGGATCTTCCCCCCGAGGGTGCTGGCACTGCCCAGGCTCCCCAGGGAATGCTCCCGGCCCCGAGGCTGCCAGAGCTCCAGGAGTGTTTGGATAACACTGCCAGGGATGCACAAGGAGGGGTTGTGGGGGTGTCTGTGCAGGGCAGGAGTTGGACTGGATCATCCTTGGGAGGCCCTTCCAACATGGGATGTTTCATGATTCCACATTAACCCATTTCTCTTTGTAAGCTGTCTCTACACCAGCTGCTTCTGCCAGATGTTCTCAAGGAAACAAAGTCTGTGTCAGTGTAAGAAAAAGTGAGTAAGGGGGAAAGGAACATGAACAGACATATCCTCATCTGCGGGGGAGAAGCAACATCCCCCTGAACACCCAGGATCAAGATGGCCCCGAAAGCACAGACTGTGTGTAGGGGCAGCCAGGGACAGACACCCAGCAATTCCCTGTGGCAGGGCTGGCAGAGCTCACGTGCCTGGCAGAGACTGGAGGAGAACCAGGGGACCCAGGGAGATCCAGCAGGAATCAGGCAGTCACTGCCAGCAAGCCAGCAAAAGCAGCCACGCAGGACTGGTGCTACTACAAGAAACAGCATTTCCTCATCCCTGCAGGGCACCAGACCCTGCCAGTGCTCCTCCATGG
Source organism: Petroica traversi (assembly GCA_025920805.1). Taxonomy (NCBI): domain Eukaryota; kingdom Metazoa; phylum Chordata; class Aves; order Passeriformes; family Petroicidae; genus Petroica; species Petroica traversi. The sequence continues at coordinate 355,342 of JAHLSL010000159.1, read as the reverse complement.
CACTGGTGAGCTCTCCTGACCAGTGGAGGGATGCAACTCCTTCTCAGGGACCCTCGAGAATTCACGTGCTTCATCCAGTTCCTCATCAGAGATTACCTTGGATCAGTAACTTCCCAGCTTGGAGAAACAACTCCAATTCCCTGTGTGCAGCAGGGCTGCTGATTGGATGACCAAGGCCAATGAGGTCAGCCACCAAAGCAACGCAGTGCTCAACATGGGGGACAAATGTCTACAGTCCCCTCAGGGATGCAGGAATTCAAGGAAGGTGCTCTTTCCAAAAATCCTTCCAATTCCCAGTCCTCTCCCAGCACTAGTAATGAGTCCTTCCAGCCTTTTCCTCATGAGGAACACTGAACTACCCACTGAGTTTTCTTCAAGGTTTCTCTAGTAATGGACCTAGTACTAAAACAAATCCATACTCACCAGGCCAGTGAACAAGTGACCTGAACCAGAAGCTAAACCTCATCTTGGAAAGAACTCTGCTTTAAACTTGGCTTTAACATCTCCATGTAAGATCTGTGGGAGCAGGGCCTGGTCACCAGACCAGGGATCAGAGAAAAGCTGCAGCCCTGCTTTGGACCCTGTGCTGGTCCTTTGCAGGGCTCAGGGAACACCAGGCAGCCTGGAACTCTGGGGCCAGAGCACCAAAGTGCTCCTGCACACCCAGCTCAGCTCCCTGAGTGCCAGCTGGAGTGCAGATCAGGACTGCACCATGGTGCAGGTGTTATAAGCCTGACCAAATCTGCGATTTATGTCATGAAAAATGCCTAAATCTGGCAAATACATCCCAAAACAAAGCAGTGTCACAAAACTGCTAGTAACTGCTAGGACAACAGTAGTTATCCCCTTCAGAAGATAAATCCAGAAGCCATAGGCATTTCCCTACATTTTTCACAAGTCCAGTTTCTCCCCACACACTTCTTATTATAAAAGTTTTTGTACTCTTGAGCTTTACTCGCAAAATTTAACATCACTTTGAGCAGTCTGTAAAATGAAAGACAAAGATCTGCTGTGAAGAGACATGCAGAAATGCAGCTGTTATCAGCAGGCAAGGAGAGACTGCTGAGGTGCATTATCTTTATTACCAATCTTAACCATAAGTGCTCTACAACAGCTTTGCAGCTGCTCTGAGTGATGCTCATCTGAACCAACAACTCCCTGCCAGCCAGATACTGCCCCTCCTGAACCTGAACAACAAAACAACAATCAACCAAAGAAAAACAAACATAATGGAATAAAACATAACATTCAGCACTCCAGATTCTGCCCTGCAGAAGGTCAGCCAGCCTCAAGAGAGGTATTACTAACAGGATGATAAAATGTAAAGATTTCAGGTTGTTTAAATGAAGTTTGGGCCTTTCCAGCATCCTCAGCTCAGAGCAGTAAACTGAAACAACACATATACTGATTTTACTTAGCCTGATCAGCATAAACACAGAAAAACGTGGGGTCTTTCCGGTAAAAAATGATGCCCCCACCTTTAATGTGACTCTCTGGTCCCTCAGGCCCTGCAGGATGTTGGTGCCACTGCCAATAAGCTCATCCATGCCTCGGTGGGCACTCTGCAGGGATTCATTAAACTGCAAGGTTTCGTCGATCGGGATGGTGGTGTCAGAGTCCTGTGGGGAAAGCAGGGACTCGGTTACCTGCTCACTCAGAAACAACCATGCAGCAAAACCCAACACAACTGCAAGGACTGTGCTTACATCTTTTTTTTCCTCATAATGACTTTAAATACAACATTGATATCTGAGTGAAAAGAGTCATTTAGAGAAGATAGGGAGGAAGCCAAAAGGCAAAGCTGAGCAGCTGCTCAACTGCAATGAGATCTCAAGGATGAAAAGAGCAAAAGCAGAGAATGTTTATAATCTCATAGGAAAGGGTACTGCAAGAGAGAACATCAGAGCCAACAGAAGGTGTTTAACAAGGTGTTAAACACCAAAGAAGGTGCTTAGTCATTGATCACTGCAAGTGAAAGACTTGTGGAAGATTTCAAACCACACTTCTGAGCAACAAAAGGCCTGAAAAAATGTTTGGAGATGACATTCTAAACATTTCCAAAATAGTGCAAATTTCTGGCATTGAGGGCAAACAGACCCAGGTCTTGTTCCCTGAGCTCTGCCTCATTCATCACCCATGGCCTTATTTTTAAAAAAATTATTAAAAATTAGTATTTTTCATGTTTTTCCAGAAACAATGCATTCACTCAATGAGGAATCTTGAAATGGAAATAACAGGGTAAAACTCCCATATGGACTCCACAGGAGGGCAGGGATAGGATCACCCATCTGCTAAAGGCCTCCAGGTTGCTGTTCTCTGGATACCACTGCATCCAGAGGGGCAAGGCAATGGCTCACTGCTCCCACATGGTTTAGAGCAGGAATTGGGGCACTGGTAAGGGGGAAGTGAACAATGATCACCTGGTCCAGGTGCTCAGAACAAGAACCATCCAAAGGCAGAATTCAGTCAGAGGTGGTGAACACCCTTCACGTGCCCAGCAGCTGCAGGTGACACACAGGCACAGCAGACATGCTCTGAACAGACTCTTTGGTAAAAACCCCAAATGTTAATCTGAAAATGCCATGTAGGACCCAGGGCCTGGTGCTGCCCTGCCTGGGCAGGGGTTCTGCTCCCTGTGGGAGAAGGAAGAATCAGGGACAGAGCTCTCAGAGGCCCTGGATGAAGGGGCTATGACAGGACAACCCTGGCTCACTGTAAATACAGCACCAAGGCTCACACAAGTCTCTGAGCAGAAGCATTTAGATTTCCATGTGAATGGCTCTATTCCAGATATTTAACCACCTCCAAACCAGAATTCATTTCTGTACAAAATTTTTTTATCCACTATAAGGCACACAAATAAAAACAGAGAAATAGATTTGTGACCCTCCTCCTAAGGAGATGAGATGGCACCAGAGCTCAGTTTTGCTGCTTGTGATTTTCTCCAGGTTCAAGAAAAGGCTTTAAAGATAAAGACCACTTTTACCTCTGAATTAAGTAAAGTGTTCAGAACACTGCTAAGGTTTTCAAAAGCTGTTCTGGATGTTCCAGTGATTTACTCACCCACTAGGCCGATAGAAGAGGGGAGTACATGAATAAGAACTGTGGAAAACTGTAACCAAGAGAGGCTGATAACTGATAAAAAATTATCACTTCCCTATTAAAGGATCATTTTAAAGCCACATTTTTGTGGCAAGCTAAAAAGAAATAAAAAATAACTGTATTTTTTATCTGAGATACCTCAGAAAATAACCCATTTGCTCTACATTTTGCATCTGCATTTGCAACCTGCTGCTTCTCTTTAAAATTGTTCCATTTACATACCTTTTATTTTCAAATAGCAATTTTTCCCATAGGAAAACTTGTCCCTACTTGCAGGGAAACACCAGTGTTTAAAAACAACAAATTGCAGTGTTTCTTTCAAGCCTTGTTTATAATTTTGAAACAGCCAACAAAATACCAGCCATTATCTTTATGGCAGGCTTTGATAAATGCATCAAACTGCCCAAATCTCAGTTAATTAGGATTGCTCAAATTCATTCTTTCTTGCCCTGACAGTGACTGACAACACAGATAATAAATGTTAGATGAGATGCCTTTAACAAAGGGGGATAAAGAGGGAAATTAAAACACAAAAAAATTTTATGGTATTAAAAAACCCCAAGCTCCCCCAAGAAAAAAGAGAAAAAGAAAAAAAAAAAGAAAAAGAAAAATAGAAAAAGAAAACTCAAACAAACAAACCCCAAAAAATCCCAAAAACCAAGACGAACTTTACAGCTGCAGAAAAGTAAACTCTGAAGGCAAAGCTGCATTATATGGTGCAAAATTCCTCAAGGAATTTGCACTGGGAGGACTTCCCAATGGAAGAACTAACATGAACTGGTGGAATACATTCATGTTAGTAGGAACTTTGGACTCATTTCCAGGCAAAAAGCAATGGCTTTGTCCCAGCTGTGTGATGTGTTTGGCTACACTGAAGTTTGCTGACACCTGCTGCCAGTGGGGTGTGTAAAAGTCAGGCTTTTCACAGCTCTCAGGACTTGGCAGACATTTGACACAAATCCCAGTAAAATGTACACTTTGGTACCTACCTCACTGACCCTTCTACAACTGCTATGTAAACCCAGGTGAACTGCACTGGATAAAACACGAGCAGCAGCTTCTGGAGCCTTTCCCTGCTGCCTTAAGAGCCCGGCTTTCCTCACGAGATCTGTACTTTATCCCCAAATATTTTGATCCTCTCTACCTTTACTCACACTCACAGCAGCTTCCACCAGTCCTGTTTACACCCTGCCTGACTCCCCCCCGATGGACTTTGAGCTGCTGGAGCACAGAGAGCCCCAGCCCAGGTATTTACGTTGGTGGTGAAGGTGCGGGCCAGCAGCTCCTCGCGCTGCCGCTCCTGCTGCTCCCGCAGGTACCGGCGCTGCTGGAAGTTCCTCAGGGCTGTCTGCAGGTGCTGCACGTCGTATTTCAGCTGGTCCACTCTCCTGCAAGGGACCAGCAGCACAAAATCACTCTGCTTCGCTGGGGCTTTTTGTATGAGCAAAGGAGCATCATAAATTAACAGGGATGAATAACAAGGAACGATGGGCGTTGGGGAAGATGAAATAGGAAAGCCTTATAAATATGATTATCTTGTAAAAGATGCTGAAACTATGGAAAGTATAATCGAAATTGAGATGAAGACAAGGTTTGAGTTAAAGAGTAACTAAGAAACAATGGTAGAGCTGGCTGAAGGTAATCCTCCTTCTTGATAGAACAATGCCCTCTGCCCAGGCAGGTCCAAAGGTCAGAACAAACCCTGCCTGCCTGGTAGAAGATTCCAAAAAGCAGTTTTTTAAGGTTTAAAATATAACCCCACATGGTAAAGTAATGATTCTTATAGGTTGCCTCTAAATGTTGTATAGTTTGTACCTTGTCTCAGATTGGTTAAAAAGAATTAGAATATTCAACAGAGAAGATGATTTATTGTATTGTAAACGGCAAATCGGCCCTTTTTTTACTCTCTCTTTTTGCCTCTTTCTCTCTCTTTCTCTGGCCTGCTTTGATCTGCATCTTGCAGCCCAGCAGCCTCTCACACCCACGCTCTTTCACAATAAATTCCCATGCTCTAAACCCATCTTTAGAGATCTCTCGCTTCTATTTTACCCCCATAACCAAATCCCACAGAGTTAAATCCTACAGATGGGTTCTGCTTCTCTAGAAGATGCAGGCCACCCAGTGTTAGGCTGAAATTCCACACTCACATCTTCCCTGTCTCATTTTTCCACTACACAGGTGATTACTGCACAGGTGATTATTCATTTTAATCAATTATTCAGTCTCCAGGCTAATGACAGAACGTGATGCAGAACTCCTGAGCCGTCTTGGACATCCTATCCCATGGACTGTCTCCTCAGGGGTTATATAACTGTATCTGTTCCTCATTTAACACAGATTTGGAAAGATGGAAGGATTTGTACAGGTTCTATTTTATGACTCCCCATTCATATAAAAGATGAAGCTTTCCAGTTCCTTTAATTAGCACCATGTTCTTAAGTTTGAAGTTTTATTAAAAGAAGCTCAAAAGTCAGGGGGCAATACAAGAGACCCCTCAGACATCTCCACTGGGCTGAAACAAATAATGTCTAGAACTCCACTGGCCATGATTAAATGACTGATAAAGTTTAATGTTTGATCATCAGACTGTCCTGGTGTACTGGAAGGTGTCCCTCCCCATGGCAGGGCTGGAATTGAATGATCTTTAATGCCCCTTCCAACCCAGACCATTCCAGGATTCTATAAAGAAATCAGTGAGTATTTCAGATACTAACCTCTTTATTAATACAGGTGATACAACATGCACCCCTACTATCTACAGGGGCATTTGGACTAAACATTTATAACTGAGCCACAGGATTAATTAAGAGCAGCAAGTCCTGATGTCTGAGGTCCAACTTCCTGCTCAACCTACTGCTCACTTTAGAAACCTCTTTATATCAGTCACCAACAGCTTTGTGAGAAAATGACACCAGCTGAAGAATTTTACTCTCTACGTCCATAAATGCCATTGACATAGAGATAAAAAGACATAGAGCAAATGACATAGAGAACTCTAAAGTTCATGTTCTGCTTATCTGAGAACAGAGCCATGAATCCAGCAGCATCACTAGTCTGGACTTGATGATCTTTGAGGGCTTTTCCAACTTTAATGATTCTCATGATCCTGTGGTTAAATGCAGGAAAGCGATTTTGCCTCTGTGCCTCAATTTTGCTACTGTAGAGCACATAGATCAGTTATGCAAAGTATGAAGATTTCACACAAATCAAAAGGCAAAGGGCTTCAATAAATTTAATTAAAATAATTACAAAGACGACCCTGCACAATCACAGCAAAGCAGTGAACTCACAGTTTGGCATTCTGCCTCTTATTGGGAGGTTCTTTGCTGGACAGGATTTCCAGACGTTCCAAGTTGCTGAATATGTTGTCTATTCTTGCCTGAATCTCATTTTCTACCACTGCAAGGAAATAAAAACAGGATTTGACTTGAATTAGACAACTGCAATCTGATGAAGGCAAATGTTCAAAAGCATTCAAAGCAGTATGTAAAACCTGACAGATGCAAATTCTGACTGGATGAAAATAATCAGGTAACTGAGAACTATAAATATTGTGAAATGTCACTTCTTTAGCTCAGTAATTTGACACTCTCACCTTTCCCTCCTCTGAGAAGGCAGCTAGGAAAGCCCCTGCTTTTTGCAGACAACTAAGCCTCTTTCCCCATCGACTCCATTAATTGGGATTTGAAGCCCCCACATTCCCCCTGCAGCCCCTTCCTGCCCCCTCAGCAGGATTTGCTGACACAAGAAGCACCATCAACCACCTGCCAAGTACTCCTCATATCAGGACTTCCCAGAAAACCACACTCAGCACTCCAAGAGAAGCAAAGAGCACACATGACCTCGTCTTTGCCCCTGGATCTCACACAGAGTCAGAGTGACTCACATCCCCAGACAAATCAAACAAATTGTCCTAATCCACCTCTCCATCATTTACTGCAGCTGAACTCAACACAGGAGAGCAGGCAGACAGTTACAGCAGCTTTTGTCAGACCAAACTACACCACTACACATTTTTCTGAGCAAGAAGGGACTATCTGCTAAGAACTGGAAAAGGCAAATTTGGTGTTTCATTTCCTGATCCCTATTTCTGCTCTTCACCCACAGATAATCCTTTTCCCCAAAAATTCTGAAATACACGCTTCTAGAGCACTATCATTATATACAGAGAGAAAAATATACACTTATTTATTTATTTATTTACTTATTAACTGTGTGAACTGGTGAACTGGATGTAAACTTTGTAAACAACATAATCCTATTTTTTGAAATGGTCTCAAGCAACAGAAGCAAAATAGCAAATTATACTAATTTTCAGGACTTTAAATAACCCCCAGTGAGCAGGAGTCTGGGAAGTCTGGCATTGTACAAAGAGTACTAAAATCACCACAAAAACCACAACCAGAATTAATAAGCTGCTATTTTTTGATAGGAAATTTATCAGAGCCCTTTCTAGAGCCCAGCCATGCTTCACAAATGTGTTTAAGGTACAGGCAGTCAGTGAACAAGTGCGGAAATGGATCCAGTCAATGCAATGTCCTTTCACCTCAGAAGATGAGACCCATTATTAATGACTCAAGAATTAAGGGTTCCAACACAGGTCCAAAATACATGTGCCATTTCTGCACTGGGGTAAGAAGTCCTGCCACACATATCAGAGCATCTTATTATTACAGTCATTTATGAGGGTTATAGTCCAAATTTACTGTGGCAATTTCAGGCCTAATGGTTCCACACATTTCCCATAAGCAAGTGGAATTAAAGGCTCTGACTCAGATGCAGCAGGAATTGCAGGATCATCTTGCTTAAGTTCCTGCACACAAAATCACAGCATCTTCCCCAGAAACTGCACTGAGCATCTTTAGGGTAAAGCTGCCAGCTGGTGGATGCTGAGGGAATACCAACACAGGGTAGGCACAGTCACATCTCTCAGCTTCCTGAGCTTCCAAGAAACCAGCCCAGAGATGCTCTCAATCTGCAGCTCTGTTCACACAAAAGTGTTTGTTAATTCAAGGTGTTCAAAAACCTCCACAAGTGCCTCAATGTGGGGGTTTTGATCTGTTTGTGCTGAAGGTCTCACAGACACTCTGACCAGAAGTTCCAAAATCTACCAGCACCACAAATCTGGCATTCTACCATGACATTCAAGAAGCATCCCCAGCAAGAACTCTCTGTTAGTTAAAGGATTGTAAGAGGAAGATGAAGTAAATTCTTGTTCTGTCTTTTCTGCTCTGTCCTCGTACAAAACATCTGAAGTTAAACAGTGAATCTATTTCAATGCATTCTGAATTGTGATGTGTCTCAGCAACTGATCACAATGACTCAGGAGCTAAATTTGTTCCAATAATGATTGTAAATTCAATGAGAAGGCATACAAGGTTAAAGACACAAGCTAAATCAACCTCCCTCACTCCCTCAGCACTTACAGTGCACTGACTCTTTGTCTGAAGTCTCCAGGCGCCCCATGTAGGACTGGACCTCATGGACCTGCCTGTCAGGAGATAAAAAGAACACAGAAGTCAGGTCAAATAAAATCACTTCTCATTACCTCACTTTACAGCTTCTTTTACTGAAATGCACTTTTCAGAGCAGCACAGGAATCAGGAACATAGTGTCAGAGCAGCCAGCACCAACCCAGGTGTTCAGCAGGAGGCCAGCTGTGCTCTCACCTCATATGCACCTACAAAGTAACTTTATTTAAATTAGAAATCAAGGTGAAGATTATGAAAAGCATAGAACAGCTTTTCTACAAGAAACAGCTGTTCAGCCTGGTCTGGAGATGACAGTGGGGAGACACCCAAGAGGAGTGGGTGAATAAGGAGTGATTTTCACTGTCTCACAACGTGAATTCCCAGGCATCCAGGGAAATTAGAAGCTTGTAATTATAAGAAAAAAAACCCCTACTGTTGCTCGACAAGCAGTGGCAAAGAAAAACAAAAGTAAAAAAATTACTGATGGTTATCAAAGTCTTCTGTAACTGGATGGGCTTTAAGATCACTTCCTACCTGAACCATTTAATAAACCCAAAAGTAAGGCACAGAAATGGAATAAGATCATTCCCCATATCCATTAACAGCTGCTGCTGTTACCTTCCTGCATATCCAGGCATTCAGCACAATGTCCTGCTCTTCCCTACAGGGTCACTCTGTATCATTATTCAGTGACATGAGAATTCAGTACAAGATTCAAGTCTCTTACCAGCCCACAACCCATAGCAGAGCTCCATAAAGAAGCAGATTACTGTGGAAATTCAGAATATTGTGTTAACCGTGTCCTTTGGCCCCTTTCTGGTGAGTTGCTCCATTTGGAATAGCAACAGAACCGTGACATTTTTTGCCTTATTTTGTAATTCCCACACCACTCCTCCCTCTCCAGACTATCTGTGAAATGTGGGATTTATCCTCACACGCCTCCAGGAGTGCTTTGAACTGCGGCAGCCGGACCCCTCAAACCCTCCCGCAAAAATCCTTAGAAACCGGCGTGCTTTAAATAAACCCGCATCAATAAACAGGAATCGCCGTTCCGGTGCCCCCGGAACGCCGGCCGAGCCCTCGGGGCTGACGTGGCACAGGCGGCCCGGGGCCGGGGCCCCGCTCCGGGATGGAGCTTTAAGGGGAAACGCTTTTAAAGAGCACTGAGAACTGTGGGGTGCCGGCCTGGGCTCCCGCACAGCCCCGGCCTCACGCACGCGGTGTGCGGGACCGGCCCCTCACACCCTCCGGTCCTCCACAAAGTGCTGGATCGAGGGTACAGCCCCTCACACCCTCCGGTCCTCCACAAAGTGCTGGATCGAGGGTACAGCCCCTCTCCCCCCTCCCGCACCTGCTGGCTTGCGGATACAGCCCCTCACACACCTCCCGAACCCTCACAGACCCTGGTACGGCCCCTCTCACCCCCCGCTCCCTCACGCACTGTTGGTTTGCTGTACAGCCCCTCACCCCCCTCACGCACTTGTTGGTTTGCTGGTACAGCCCCTTACCCCCCTCACGCACTTGGTTTGCTGTACAGCCCCTCTCCCCCCTCACGCACTTGTTGGTTTGCTGGTACAGCCCCTCCATCCCGCACCGGCTCCGCTCCGCACACGTCGCCTGCCGCCGCTTCCGGCCCCGCCGTCTCTCGCTGCTTCCGCTTCCGCCTCTC
>JAHLSL010000159.1:287085-344700 GCA_025920805.1 Petroica traversi | reverse complement strand
CGAGAGGGAGAGGGAGGGATAATGTGGGACCGGGAGGGATAATGAGGGATAGTGAGGGACCGGGCGGGAGCGGGAGGGATAGTGAGGGAACGGGAGGGAGCGGGAGGGGTTGGGAGGGACCATGAGGGGCTGGGAAGGGCTGGGAGGGAACGGGAGGGATAATGAGGGAGCGGGAGGGGCAGTGAGGGAACGGGAGGGGCAGTGAGGGAACGGGAGGGATAATGAGGGAGCGGGAGGGCAGTGAGGGAACGGGAGGGGCAGTGAGGGAACGGGAGGGGCTGGGGCCGCCCTTCCCACGCAAACCTTTCGTGACTCTCTCCGTTCTCAGCGTCGAAGATAGCGGCTGTGGCCTCCCGTCACGGTCACCTGCCCGGGGTCGCGGAACAGCATCCCCTGCACGGGAGCGTGGAATTGATTCATGGTACAGGGCCGCTGTACCTTGCTATGGGCAGGGACACCTTTCACTGTCCCAGGTTCCTCCAAGCCCCAGTATCCAGCCTGGCCTTCGGCAGTTCCTGGGACCCAGGGGCAGCCACAGCTGCTCTGGGCACCCTGTGCCAGGGCCTGCCCACCCTCCCAGGGAACAATTCCTGCCCAATGTCCCATCCAGCCCTGCCCTCTGGCAGTGGAGCCACTCCCTGTGTCCTGTCCCTCCATCCCTTGTCCCCAGTCCCTCCCCTGGAGCCCCTTTAGGCCCTGGAATGGGCTCTCAGGTCTCCCTGGAGCCTTCTCCTCTCCAGCTCTCCCAGCCTGGCTCCAGAGGAGGGGTAGGACAAGCACTGCAATTGGGACATCCAGAAGTCACCTCTGGGAGTCCAGGTGACCAACACACCTGGAGGTGCAGATACTGAGCAAATATCTTCTTCCTCATAGGATGAATCCTCCATCCAGGTATCCCTTCTAAAACAGCTCTTCCTGCTCTTTCATCACCATTACACCTGTCCTGCACTGTGCCCTGCTGTCCCATTTAGTGTTTCATTGTCAGAGAACTGCCTGCATTTCATAGGTTTGTTCACACATGATCTTGGTCAGTTTATGGCATCCATCCTGCAAATAGTTTTGCTTTCTTAATACTCCTGGGTTTTCTCCCTACCTAGAGATACACTAAATTCTCTCCAGCAGGCTGTCACCCGTTCATGGTGGAGCTTCAGGTTCCTGTTCTCACAGAGCCTTGCTCTGGGGCTGGATGAGAGACTGCTTTTCAGTTCACTCATCATTGTCTGGACCAGACAAGCCACCACAGCTGAAGCCACAACTCTTCCTTGTATGTTCTGGGCTACAAAACATAAAAGCTTTATGGTGAGAGATTTCTGAGCCACCTGAACTCCTGTCACCTCTTAACATCATGGAAAAGCAAGGAGAAGGTGGTTTATGAAAAACAAACAAAAAAATGTGATGGGGAGGAATAGCCCAATTAGTCAGGGCAGCAGGACATCAGAGGTACAGGTACAAACACTGATTGATTAAAAAGCTCCAATTAGGACCATAACTCTGTCTTGTCACTGTGGTTCAATGAAAAATAGTTCTTGTCAACAAATGTAACTTCTTGCTAATAAGAGCTTGATTGGGAAAAAACGGGAAAGGCTTGTATTAGGTAAAGCATTCAATTCTATACCACAAAATAAATCATTTAAAAGTTTGTAGCCTTTTTCCTGTAGCTTTCTGCCAAGCACTCGGCTCTCTCCTCCACTATTTCTTCCCTCTATTAAATATTGTCATTTTATACTTTGAATTCCCCTCATGTTGAGCTGATTCTGCCCTTTTCTGGGTTTATGCTGCCTGTCCCACCTGTGGTGAGAGCAGAAATCTGCTTATAAGAGTAATGTCTTAGACTGGGTCCATCCAGATAAAATGCTCTAATGCAGTTGAATAAAATACAGTGATTTAAATCCTAAACTCTCTTCAGCAACCACAGCCTTGTCCTGCATGTCATTTAGGCAAAACCTAAATAACTCTACAGCAAAAATTCAGGCTACTGAAGGATGACAAACGTTGGAGGAAAAGTGAGAAATTATTTTCAGAGGTGGGGAAGCTGAAGGCAGACACCTCCTGATGTGAGACTGGGAAAATTGGGAAACCTGGAGGCTGGAACAGTCTCCAGAGTGCTGGGTTCTTTCTGTTGTTGCTCATTTGCAGTTCAGGGTAAGCACCTGAAGAATGCAGCCTTGTCACAGGAGAACACGTCCCTGAGCGCCGAACAGATACAAAAGAGGGAAACAACACCACATCTTTAATTAATGAGAGATTCTGTCCCTGTGGGTCCATCTCTTGCGTCTCAGATGATGCATCAAACTTAGTCTGCCCTGCCCTGCCATGCAGCCAGCCAGGCCTCTGGCAAGAGATTATCCCCTGGATGTCAAACAGCAACTCGAGCCCCAGAAATCACATCAGCCCAAGGATAAACAGCATATCAACAAAATCATTAACTGCAGCAGTAACAAACACATTTGCTCTCCATCCTTTGCTCTCCCTTCCCTGAGCCATTAGACCCCATTTTCAAACACTTTCTGGAAACAGGTTGCATGGAAATAGACCCTGGGATTTCCCTCCTGGCCAAGGCTGTGAGAGGTATCACAGGAGACCTGATGAAATGGCAAGCACTGAAACACGAACAGATTTCTGTTCTTTTGTGAAGAAATTGATTTTTGCCAGAAACAACATGCTGCAACCCAGCGTCTGTTCTTGTTACACTTCAAGTCCTTCCAGGAGGAGTCCTTCAGCAAATTGGCTCATTTAGACACAACAGCCAGGAGCATGGAGAGGAAAAAAAGGGTTTTGTTCAAGGAAAGCCTCTGTATTGTAAACAGGATAAAAGGGGATGGAGAGAGTCACTTATCACTGTCTCTCATGTCCCCAGGTCATTCCTGTGTAGCATCTACTGGAGAAAAAGGATTTCATATTCCTTGCTCTCCCAGAAACCTAGCTGGGGGATTTTCTCTATCACACAATCTCCAGGCCCCATGTGCATTCAAGTGCAGCTTTCAAACCCCACTGTTCCCCATTGCTCTCCTGTGCCTTGTGAAGCCTGGCAGCACCCACAGGAGAGCTGGATCCTCTCAGGGTTTCCTTTGCTCTGCCTGCACCAGCCCTCGTCCCCCCATAGCCACGGGACTGGGGCTCTCTCCAAAAACACCGATTCTGTTTAGTACCAGACCCCGTTAATGCGTCTCTCCCTGTTTTTCTGAGAATGATCCCATCAGGCACAGAAACTCTCTGCCCCCATTCCTCTTTCTCTTCCCCCTCCCTCTCGTTTTGGGGCACTCTTTGCATGCTTTGCTGATAGAAATAACTGTGGCTTTCAAAACAAAGGAGTGCCGAACCCCAGGGCATTCCGCCCGGGAGAGACGTTTGGATGAGTGCTTGATGGAGACTCCTGTGAGTCCAGCTGCAGGCCATGGGCTGCGTGTCCCAGCTCTGACAGGCTCCTGGACACAAGGCAGACCTCACAGCACGCCTCTCAGCACTTCCAGCCTGGGGAAGGGGGCAAAACGAGAAGGGGAGACATGACAAGAATGTTGGAGACTCATCTATCAAATTTCTCGGGCTCTTGGGCGATGTGCTGGACCCAGGTCTCCCTGGGCAAGGAGCTTTTTAAAGACACATTGCACCTTCCTGCTCATCTTCCCAAATTAAGAACATTTCTGCCCGACTGTCACGGTCAGCTTTGAGACTGATCTGTGGCCCTGAGAGTCACAAATGCTCAGACTATCATTCCCTTCTGCATAAATATCCCTGGGAAAGGGATATGGAAAGGATGGGGAAGGCCGGACCAAACAAAGAAGGAGTCAAGGAGCATCTCTGCAATTTCACTCCCTCCCTCCGTCCCTTCTGTAATGATGCCAGGGAAATATGGCAGGAATAGGAATAGGAGGAAAAACAAAATATACCCAGTGGTGAGGAACACTGCAGCATCCTCCAGCTGAGGGATTTTTTAAGACACAAATGGCTGGAGGTTTGAAGAATAACCTGGGCAAGTATATCTTCCTCATGCTTTCATCCTTCCCTAGTGGTAGCCACATGGGGGCTGGAGGTGAAATACTGACCTTGATGGATTTTTGGTGCAGGCACTGTCTGGCTCTGTTTGTAGCCCCATGCCACCACTGCACTATAAATGTTATACTATCATAAAAATTATTAAACACTACTCACTTCTCCATGCAGGACTGAGTTCCTCATGCCTTTTCCCTCCTGATCCTGCCTGTTTGACCTTATCAATGAAATTCATGAAGCAAAGAGCCTTCTCCAACAGAGCCAAGAAGGCAGAAGGGGCAAGAAATTACATTGCCTTCCCCAGACAGTGCACAAATGAAATTCCAATAACCCTGCCACTGCTTCTTCCTTTTGCCCAGCATCAAAAACCTGTTAGGAGCCTCATCTGCCTTCAACTGAAATAGCATCCCCCCCCTCACTTCCAAATCCCACAGAAATCTCTGAGTTTTGCCTTAAAAGCTCTGACTTTGAAAATCTTTTAAATTTATTTACTGGGCAGACCTGTTTAATATATAAATGTATTAGGGCAGCTTCTGTCTGGGCGCTATTAACCCTGGACTGGATGCATAATGTAACACTTACATAGGAAAATCTTAAAATCTGTGAGCAAAACCATGTAGCATTACCCTGATTTTTCCAGGGGTCAGTAACCTGACAGTCAGTCTCTCTGAAATGTGTCAGGTTAAGAATTCCATCAGAATTAGACAACATCATCAGTTGCTTTGGGAAATTTTAGGGGCAGATCTTTTATGTTCTCTTTCCCACTGAGTAGACAGCCATTTCCTGGGTCTAATTTTGGCAAACCAATCCGGATAACTGGAGTTCATTAGCTTAATAGGTTAATGCTGAACTGCTTCCCAAGTCAAATCTGGATGTCAATCTGCCTCATACTCACATTTTGTCAATATGGGGGACCTTAAAATGAAAAAAAAAAACAAAAAAACCCAAACAACAAAAAAGTGAAAATAGGTTTCATTCGTGTTTCATCCATGGGGTGATCAGGCATGAGGAGCTGGCCATAGCGGGTCCCTCTCCCCGTGTCCCCCTGGCTGGCTGGATGCTGCAGGGGCTGTGCTCTGTTTGTTGTTAAAGCAGCCTGACACAAAGAGGCCCCGGGAGCTGCAAGCACCCACAGGATGGATGTCGGCTCCTGTCAATCCAGCCCCAGTCCCGCAAGAGGGAAAAGGGGATTGTCTGTAGCACTGAGGGGGAGAGTTTTCTCAAGAATGTCATACAGGAATTTTCCTAAAACCTTCCCCAGTAATCTGAACAAAACCTTTCTAAGGCTCTTGTGTTAATGGAGACCAGGAGAAAGTGTCTGTATAGGGTCTGGATGTAGGCACAGAAGATGGAATTCCCCATTCAGTCCAGCCTGTCACCTCCTGAGCTGGAGTCACAGAACCATGGAAACTCAGGATGGTTTGGGTGGTAGGGGACCTTAAAGCCCATCCATTCCCACCTCCTGCCATGGGCAGGGACACCTTCCACTATCCCAGAAGGCTCCAAGCCCTGTTCAGCCTGGCCTTGGACACTTTCAGGGATCCTGGGGGCAGCCACAGCTGCACTGGACAACTCCTGTGAGTCCGAAGTAGCCAGCCTGGTGTTCTCAGTGTAACCAGAGCAGGGTGGTGCTTTCCAGGCCATTTCCCCAACTTCCAGGGAAGTCAGCTGCTCTGTGAGAGGGGTCCCAGGAGTTTCTGGTAGCCCAGGAAGCTCTGGACTGTAGTGGCACTCAGGAATGCACAGTTGGAGACAGGATCCCTTTGGAGGGGATCTCCTTACCAAGCTTGCGCACAGTACCAAACATACCCCCCTGAAGAGAAAATCCAGCTCTAGCCCTGACTCTCCTGGTGCTTTTACAAACTTCTTCCTCAGGAGTTTAATTTTGCCACCTTCTCACCAGATGGTTTTGGTACCTGTGGGTAACATGAATTGTATTTCCTTTGCAGGCTGTAAAACATCTGCCAAGGGATGGAGAGGCAGATTGTCTCATGAGCTTTTATGTTCCTTAGAACTGAGACTCCCATCAGAGGCTGAGGAGTGTTGTTGGCAGCGGTTTGGCTCAGCCTCCTTGGCAGCCGGGCTGCCACAGCTGGAGCTGCACAAGTCCCCTGGGACATGAGGTCCCTCTTTGATGCGGTGGCATTTCCCCACCTGCCGGGTGTCTGCAGGGACAGGGACGGTGCCACAGCGGGGGCGGGCAGACTGCCTGTGCTGCAGATCGTATCTCCGGTGATTAGCTGGCCCCGCCGCACCGCTCCTGCTATCCCGAGCCATCTGTCAATTGGCTGCTTCTATTTCAAATTCAGAGAAGGGCTTGTTTTCCCTAAAGCTTATCTGCTTTTTCTGGCCAGACTAAATGGTCTAATCACAAAAAATCTACCTCCAGCAGCCAGACTTGCACCGCTTACCTCACACTTCAGACTCCTCCCAGGTCCAGTTGCATTGCCAGTCACAGATTCACCTGGCAGCAGGGCTTTATCTGCCTCGCCACAAGGCAGATGGGTTTAACACCAAATGAAATCTACAAAATTACATCTACCACTCATGCCTGTTTTAATGAAATGGATTTCCTTTATTCCTCCTTCAGGTTTGCCAACAGTGTCCCACTGCCCCAGGCACGGTGATGCAGCAGCTGGGGGCACGAGAGGTGGCTCAAGAACTCCAGGATTTACTGCTCTCTCCAAGTGTTTTGGATTAGCTCACAATCACTTTAGTCCCTGGTAAACCAATGTGTCCTGAGCCTACTCAGGAGTGCTCACCTCCCTGGTCATGCTGCCCACAGCCAAGGCAGCTCCACTGACAGCAAAATGACCATGCTGACATGATGAAGATTTTATTTTTATTTTTTTTAACATAGCCCTTATAATTTTTTCTTATTATTTTTGGAAAAGTATCTGAAATTTAAGAACACTATCTGTTGGCCACATCCACCACTGAATTTGCTATAGCTTACTATCCTTGTGGATCTGAATTTTCCAAGATAAAATTTTAACTTCTGCTGGATGATCTGATGAATTATAAAAAATACATAATATTACAAAATTATATACTATTACTATATTATTGTAGAATATTATAAATGTGTGTTGGTAACAGGCACTCACAGCTTATCCCTACCTGTCCAGTCACAGATTTTTTTGCATCACTTCCCTGCAACCTCCAAGCCAAATAAGTTCTTTGTTCACAGCAAGTGGTGCAAAATCAGCCCATCTCCACTGATGGCAAAAGACTTTGGTGCATTTCCACCTGCCAACACCCTTTCTCCAGTGTCCATAGCACGAGCTGGTTGGGAGAACCACTCTTGCATTCCCCAGTCATTTTACTTTTCTGCTACAACTGTTTTATAGCACTGAATTTTTGAGCATTTCTGATGCCACAACCTTCACTTGCATGTCTACGAGGTAAAATTAGAACTAGCACAAGTATTTTTAGGGAATTTTCATACTGAAAAGAAAAATGTCGTTGCATTGCAGGTTGGTTCCTCTGGCCTGTGTCAGGTGAGGTGATGCCCCAGTCCTCTGTGATAAATGCCATTATCTGAGTTGTCGGGCTGAACACAAGGATGCTCACAAAGTCCCCACTCTGAATCACCAGCCCTCTGTCTGAGAGGAGACAGAGGAACAGCAGAAAGTGATGTGCCAATCTTATGTAATTACCCACACATCACCCTCAGCAAACAGAGCTGGGTTTGCCAAGACCACAGTAATGATTGCGCTGGCCCCGGGTGCTCGAGCTCAGCCTTGTGTGGATTTGCAATGTAAATCCCTGTCCCTGCTCCTGCCAGCGCAGGGATCCACAGCAGCAGCAGCAGCAGGGCCATTCCTGCACTGTGACAGCTCTCCCTCCCCTGAGCCCCAGCTGACACTGCTTGTGCCCACACTGCAGGGCTGGGCACAGAGAGACTTGGCAGCCAAAACAAGCTCTGTCTGCCTGGGTTCTGCCCTCAGCAGGCAGGACGTGGCTGGGGGTGATTCAGAGTGGGGTCCCGCACTGCCCAGCACAGAGTGGAGTTCGCCTTGGGGTCCCCCTGTGGGACAGAGCTCACCTTGGGGTCCCCCACTGTCCGTGAACGAGGCCCAGTGAGGCTCAGCAGGAGCTCACCATGACAGCACATCTGGCTTGGCATCAGGAGGTCACATCTGCCTGCAGAAACATTCATGCCTCCGACTGGTCAGGAGGGTGGCCAGGGACAGCTCACCTTCTCCATACCCATCTTGGGAAGTGGGGAGGCTCTTCTCACCACGCAGCCTCAGGGTGCAAGGTTGGTGGAGTGAAGGGCTGGAGCTGGAGCTGGTCAGCAGTGTCCTGACCTGGGTGACACAGTCATCTTCTCCCCAGTCAGCCCTGGGGGTGCTCCAGCACATTAGAGAGAGGGACAAACAGAGCAAGCACAGGGCAAGGGAAGCCTTTGAGAGGGGAAGCTGGGACCATCAGCTCTGTGAGCAGCTGGAGCATTGTGGTGAACTTGGGGATGAGGGGATCAGCACAGGTCTCCAGCTTTTCTTCAGCTACAGACAGCTCCTGAATGTTCCCACAGAAAGGCAGAATCACAGAATTAATTGGGTTGGAAGGGACCTTTAAGCTCATCTAGTTCCAATCCCCTGCCCTGGACAGGGACACCTTCCATGAGAAAAGGACCCTTCCAGATTGCTCCAAGCCCCATCCAACCTGCCCTTGAACAGATCCAGGGATGGGGCATCCACAACTTCTCTGGGCTTAGCTTTGGACTTCTGGTTAAGGCCTGCCTGTACTGGGTGGGAAGAACTCAGCAAAGAGAGGGAGACGGGACTTCACAAGCTGCCCAGAGCACAGGAACATCTCTGCAATGTTCCCACTGCCTGTTCTGCTGTGCTTCTGGTGCCCATGTCCATGAATGGTCCTGTACAGCTACACGTCCCCTGCTCTCATCATTACACTGCCCACAGGCATCCAAGTGCTCTCCCACAGATAGCAAAGTCCTCTCAGTTTCTTTGTTGGAGGTTTTGAGGCAGAAGGAGGAGATCCCAGTTGCCAAATAGTAGATTTGAGGAAAGACTTGAACATAACTCTGCTGGCCTTGCTGCTCTGACACCGGTCCCCACTGGTGTCTCCTCCTCTTGTCACTGAGGTGCTGAGTGTACCTGCAGCCCTGACTGCGATGTTTTGCCCAGCTGCAGACTGGGGAGAGCAGCTCTGCAGCTCCTCCCAGGGAGCTCAAGGAGTGGCAATGCCTCGGGGCACTCGGTAAATGAATTAAAAAAACAGAGTCAGAACTGATTAGGGAGCTCAGGTTTTGGCTCGGACTCTCTAGAGCCTCCAAGGCATTGCAGAGACTCAGAACCTCATTACTTCTATAAAGTGAATTCAGTAATTAGCTCAGGTCAAAAGTTTACAGCTCGGAGGCTGCTGCTAGGGAATGGTTCCTCCTGGACGTTGGAAACCAGACTGCAGAAAGCAGGAATTGGCATCCAGGCAAAACACTTAATCAAGGGTCTTTTGGATGGAATTGTCTTGCTGTATAGGCTGACTGGACAGTGATGCCCCCTCAGAAGGAGAGATGTTGCACTGGAGAAGCAAACAGGACATTGCCACGGGTCCTTGTGAAGCCGGGAATTGCCTCCCTGGGTGTGTCCTGTGTTAGCTAAGCCAAAATCCTGCCATGGCCAGAACGAGGTTTTTCAAGCAGGCTGCAGAAAGCTGCTGCAGACTCCGTCCTGCCTTGCTCCCTCCACACAGCCCAGCTGAAGAGCAGTCGAGAGCTAGAGCAGGAACTCATCCCAGTGGGACATGGCTGGCATCAGTTTAAGTAGCCAATCTACACTTAAATGTTTCTATGTTCCTGATTTCAAATGTAGCCCAAAGCAGCAATTCTATATCCTTGATTCTTCCAACACACAAAAGCCTTCCAGTGACTGACAATTTTTTATTTTCCAATTTCATGTAATGTCCCTCACTAATATGTTATGAGACAAGAAAGCCCAGCACCATTTGCTGTTCAATCTTTGTCGTTCTGTTTTAAATTATTCACCTGACTCAGAGACAATTATTTTCCTTGTAATGATCAGACCTCTGGGTCTCATCCCACTCTTAGTGGCTTCTGCACCTCTGCTAAATCCCAAGGGATGCCAAGTCTGAACTGCCAGCAGCCAGAGCTGAGCTCTGGCATAGAACTGGGGGATTTTCCATCCCAGCCTTTCCCAGGATGTCCCACCTGGAGACCAGGACCCAGAGACTGCCCCAGTGCCCAGCAGGACCCTGCCTGCTCTCCCCTCTTCTTGACTGTGCCAGAGAGAAAGTGGGACGGGGAGGAGGGAAGGGAGGGGCTGAAGGATTAAACAAGACAGACCAGAAAGCTTTGCATTTTTCCCCTAATACTTAGCTCTTTAATGACTAGTTTGATGATAAGCATGAAATTAAATAGACAAAGAAAATTCTCTCATGTCTAAGAAGTCAGCAGATAATTAGGCTTTGATAGGGACATTCTGAGGCAGTTTCTACTTATTTTGTGAGGCTGATTTAATGCAGGGCTGTCTCAGTTGTCCCTGCAGCCAAGCTCTGCTGATCTCTCCTGGCCAGAGCTCTGAAAGATGCTCGTGCTGGCTGATGCCTCCCTACCCAGGAGCTGCTGATCCCCTGGAAGAGCCTTCCTCAACAGGAAAAAGCTTTCTGCCCCTCTCTGTTTCATTTCCCATGTTCATCCTCTTTTAAACTCTATAGAGCTCACTTCATCCAGAGCAATAATAAAGCTGTACGAAGAATTTGGGATTCATATTTGTCTTCTCTCTTTGTGAGGGTAAAAGCAGCAGCAGTAGGGTGAGGAGCAGTCCTTCAGCAACTTTGAACACAAATTCATTCTTTCTGTACCTATTCACAGATGCAAATGCCTCATTTCAAGCCCAAAAGTTTTGAAATCCAGAAAATAATCAGCTCAAAGTTTCAGACCCAAACCCACCAGCTCTGAGAATCTGAGGACCTAAATAAGAAAACCATTGCACACCAGGTAGTGGGAATGCATAGCACCCTGGTTCCTCCAGAGGCAGCCAGAATCTGAGCACTCCTAAGTGTCAGGGGAAAAAAATCCCTTTTCTCCCATGTAAACACACCTAAGGATATATTGTGCTTTATTTTCAGGAAAATGCTAGCTCATTATGGCAACACTTCAAGCCAAAATCACAAATGCAAACTGGCTCCAAAGCAGGAGCCATGAAATCAGAGGTGACCAAGAGCTGCCAGCAAAGTGAGGCTCATCAGGTGTCTGCCTGGAGCATCTCTCAAACCTTGAGGCAGAACAGAGATGGTTAAAGGAGGGAGAACTGGAAAATATGGGAGAAATTAAGGAAGGGGCTAACATAAGAAATACATTATACAAATAACATAAGAGCAGTGTGCCTTTACACATGGGATTTGAAAAACAAAGCAAAGCTGAGAGCATGAGAGAGTGAACCAGGGCTGCTGCTCTGCCCTGTAAACTTTGGGGTTGAGGAAAAGGAGGAGGATTTCCAGCTCTGGAACCCAGCACTGACAGCCAAAGGTCTGAGAGTGTATGTGATAAAATCACTGTCCTTGGAGGAACATCTCCCCAGCCTTTGAGAAAAAGTTCTTATTATTCCAGTTAAAATGTTGGAACTGGATTCAACTCAGTGGTAAATTCTTAATTATGACTGCCCATAAGATTTCTTTGTTTTTACAGGTTAGAGATTAGCATGTATTTTGATTAAACTATGTACCTATTTGCACTGAAATACAATAATAATCACAATGACATTTATAACAATCATAGCAACAAATTGTTGTTATTATTGTTATTATCCCTCTCTTCAGGCCTTGAAGTGAAGCCTCTGCTTTGTTGCCATATCCAATCCCATATATTAAAAGGCTTTAATGGAGCCATAAGCCTTAATCTTAAACATTTAACTCTGTTACTGAGTCAGATCTTGAGCTTCTTGTTCAGTCTTGAGTGAGGCAAAGCTCTCCTTGAACTCTCTGCAGCTTTGTCAAATCCTTTAGGATCTTTCTCATAAGCATTTTCCTTTTCTCTCCTTCTCCCTGCCGGACATAAAGCACCGTCCTGATGTGCTTACCATCCACCAAGTTAAATTAAAATGACAAATCTGATAGACCCCACTGAAAAACCAAACTATCACTCCATGATTTCTGCTTTGATCACAAAATATGATGGGGAAAAATTCCAAATCTTTGAAAACCTGCCCCGCAAAGGCAAGGAAAGCATTTAAAACCATTTCATACTGAGCTCTGATCTCAAATACATTTTGCTCTTTATTTTTGGAGGGAGAAGACCAGCAAACTTGACAGTGCCCACGAGGAATGTCCAGCTGCCAGCAAGCTGTTCAGGGCTCTGGGGCGGCTGGAGGAGCGATGGGAGGCGGAGGGAGCTCCTGGAATGCCGCTCTCCCGGCGCGGGCGGAGCTGCCTGGACAGCCAGAGACCCCCGGAGAGGCAGCGAGCCCTGCGCATCGCCTGCAGCTATCCAGGGACTCAAAGCTCAAACATCCCATGGAAAGGTTAGCTTTTAATGGATGGTAAATGTTTGGGGAGACCTTTGACCAGCGCTAATACTGCAGCTGACCGGGCAGGAGCGGGGAATGAATGACCCGCATTAGGCTGGGCTGCTCACTTTAGTGAACAATAACTGTCAGACTCCTGCTTAACCCCCCTCCCCGGGCCCTCCTGCCCCTCAGGTGCTCCCTGAACAGGTATCGAGGGGGTGAGACCTGGATTTGGGTCGCCCTTGTTCTGTACAACCATCAAACCAGCAAACTCAGCACCATGCTGAGTTAGAGAAGGTGCAGGAATAATTTCAGATGCATCCAAAAATTCTTTTTAACTGATTTTTCAAGCATCCAAATTTGTTTCAGCCCTGGACATTGTCAGAGCTTGATCCGCTCTGGCAAAGATAAGAAAGCAGTGAGTGTGGAGGTTCCCACAAGCAATTTTTTGTAAAACTGGAAACTCCTGGACTCCTCAAGTAAGACATTACTCACAGTAGCCCTATTTTGATGCTCTCTTCACTACTTTTCCATGTCAGACATTTCAATTTTTCCCTCTTTAAAAATCTTAACTTTTTCAAGAGACTTTCAGCTTGGCAAAAATCATTTTAGAGATCTGGGGCTAAGCTATTGATGCAAAATGAGTGTCCTCATCCCCACTGCCAAGCACTGTCCCCAGGGCAAGGAGGGCTCCAGTTGTCATCCTGGGGCTGTGAGGACTGACAGGACAGCAGCTTCCATGGCTTTCTGCCCAGTGTCTTCCCCTAGGAATTTTAAAGGAAAATATTTCACAGAAAGGGAGTTGTGAATGGCTCATTAGGAATGAGTGGGAAAGAAGGCACCATGTTCCATGTTAATCATGGAGGAAATGTGATTCAAGTAAATCTGAAACAGCAGAAACAAGGCTTCAGGCTTTGGGCCAATTCCTCAAGAGTCCCTTGAAGCAAATCCTGGATTTGTCCTCTCTCTGAGGTTACAGATCACTGTGTGGGTTCATGATCCTATTGACAGTTTTCCATGATCCTGTTGCCTTGGGAATGGGAGAGAGACTCTGCGATTCCTCTGAAGTGCCACCATGGGAGCAAAAAGAAGAGGTTGGATTAGGGTCAGGGAGCTCACTCAAAACTCCCAGCAACTACACAAGCTATTGTTGAGTGTCTCTGGTTTGAGAACAAGGAAGGAAAATCATCATGACTGATTTACAGAGACACCCTGATGAATGCTACCATAACCTGACATTTTGCATGATCGAACTGAAACAATAAACTTGTGATTTTGCTACATTTCTTATTGTCAGGTGATATTTTCCCTTGCAGGCCCCTGGATCAAGCCTGCAGGTTCTGCCAACCAAGTCCTTGTGACTTTTAAAATCCCAGTCACAGAAATAATCTCAATTCCCATGGGAATTGAAGTATTTACTGTCATGGCAGTGCTAGAACCAAAGCTATGCCCCAAAGTTTACTGGAGGGGAGAAAAGAGCCTGAAGAGTCACTCTGCACGAGTCACTGCAATGAATGCACAGAGCTTTGTGTTGTGTGGCTTTGTTTTCTGAGCCCAAGCCAGACCTGGCTGTAGGGGAGGCATATGAGGGTAAGGGTGATGGCCCTATGGAAATATCCCATATCAGGCTGTGTCACAGTCAGAGGCCAAGCTGAGTCGGAATCAAACAGCTCTGAAATGCTTCTCCTTTTCAGAAGGGCAGAGGCTCACCTTCCCATGGACTCACCATCACAGGCCACTTGTTCCTTACTCCAGAGTTCTCCACACAGACTGTGCATCCCCTCTGGGACAGTGCATCCCTATCCCCAGGAGTCCAGCCACAGGTGTCATACATCTTTAGCAAGAGAATGGATCTTCATAGCTTGGGAAATGAATATTTCCTCCAGGCAGTCAACAGGGGATTTGTTGACTCCTTTGCTCTGTTGCAGCTGTGGTGGTAGCAGGTCCTATCTGGATGTCCCTGAGATGAGTAAACCTTGGTCAGGTATGGGAAAGTCTGTTTCTGGCTTGGACCTTGGACCTGTGCTTGCAGGAGGAGACCTGGGATGGATCCCTGGCAGGACACAGATGTCACCACTCACCCACTGCCCTGCCCTGACACCTCTCCTGCTCAGGGAGCCCCAGGGGCTGGAGGCCATGGCCCTGGTCCAAACTAACCTCTAGAATAGAGAATAGATGAGCAGGATAAGAACGTGTCCTATCCTAGGAAATCCATGGCCATTGCTCCTGGACATTGATGCTGGACACTTCACAGTAGATTTGGAGTTTTTCAGAGAAGAGAAGGATCCAGGGAGACCTTAGAGCCCCTTCCAGGGCCTAAAGAGGAGCTTTTGTGGGAAAAGGATGGAATGTAAAGCTCTCAGCAGAGTGTTCCCAGTCTGGCATTGCTCACTGTGGTGGGAGGCCCTGTGATGTGGCACAGCCCTGACCAAAGCCTGGACAGGAACAGAAGCCCAGTCTCCAAGCCTGGCTCAGGCCCTGGGAGCAGCAAAGCACACAAAGACCTGGACAGTGCATGCAGAATGATGAAACAGGAGAACACATCTGGCTGGGAACAACTAAAGAAGCTTTTGCATCATCATTCCCAACAGCGTCAGTGGCAGTCTGAGAAAATCTGGGCAGGAAAAGCAGAAAACTCAGCTGAACCTGGAGCAGACTGGCTGAGATGCAGCCCTGCTGCCAAAGGCTGGTGGTGATGGTGGATGCCAGGGTGAGGATGAGCTGGCAGTCACTCACTGCAAACAAGACAAGCTGCCTACTGGAGTCTGTGTGGGGAGAACAGCTGAAAGCAGGAGGAAGCTCTGGTCAGTGCTCAGTGCCCCTGGAACACGGCGTTCAGCTGTGAGCTGCCAGCTCAGAAACAAAGGGGAGAAACTGGAGAGGGACCAGGCAAGGTCAAAGCCTGGGGCACACGATCTGCCTGGGGAGATGGAGGGAGAGGCTGGTTTTGCAGAGAGGTGGAGGGAAGGTCTCACCTCTTCTGCAGGGTGAAAGGAGACTGAGAATATCTTAGAGCAGCCTGTGACTTTTTGAAGGGCCAATACACAAGGATGACAGAGCCAAACTCTTGTCACTGATGCCAGACTGTAAAGGAAGAGTCAGCAAACACAAACTGGAGCTTAGGAGGTTCAGGTTAGGCATTAGGAAACACTCACTGTACAGAAGTGCAGCCTCGGGCCCTTTTCCAAGACAATCTTTATTCCCAATATTTACAGGGTTGAGTTGTACAAAGCCCTGGGTATCCTGATCTGGTCCTGGGCTCATCATGCTCCAGGGAAGGCTGGACTTGAGACTTCCAAGGGTCTCTTTCCACCAGCACAGTTTTGATTCCTATGGCTCAGTTTCTCTGGGGGTTGCTTTCCCATGGATGTGAACTCTTCCCAGGTTGCCACTCTTTCACGGAGGGGAAGGCATTTTGTTAACACCCTCTCAAGGCTTCCCACAAACTCTCCATGCAAGATCTCCACCCTGTCACAAATTCCATCTCAGATCCTTGTTGCACAGACAGTAATGAGCTTCCACCAGTATCCTTGTCCTTCCTATAGGCTTTTTCCAGGGGTTTCCCCTTTTTCCTACACTTTACAATGTGGCCCCACAGCGGCACCCACACAAGACTTGGCCTGGATGTCATCAGTGAGCAGAACCCTCTCTGCAGGAGGTGAAAGAGGGATGTTCTGCTCACTGTGGGACTCACTGTGGCTGGGAGTGGGAATCTGGCTTGGGGAGGACATGGTGTGGGAAGGTCAGTGGTGCTGTGACAGCAGAGGTGACGTGGGAGCAGCGAGCCAGGCAAGGCCCATGTGAAGGTCCATGACAAGATGTTGAATATGCAGAGTGGAAAGAAACACAGAAGGCTGTGACCTATATCTTGGGGGGGGGTGATGATGTGTGGAGGCAGCAATTTGAAGGGTCCGTGGGTGGGAGGAGAGCACCAGGGGCTGATGGAAAGGGCCCCAGACAGGCCGAGCAAGGTCCAACAAAACTCTGCTTCTCTCTGCATGCTGATGGCACATCTGACATGAAACAGGCTGGCACAAAGTTAACCAATCAGCCCTATTTGAGCAAACCTGAGCTGGCACAAGGAATTCATTCCAGCTCAGCTCTCTGAGTCAGGAGGCTGGATCACTGAGAGCCCTCAAGTCAGATTTAGCTATCACTGAACTGCAGTTGTAAATCACAACCTCCCATGTACGCCTTCCTTTCAGAAAAAACAAGCATCAAAGGACTCTCTTA
Organism: Petroica traversi; assembly: GCA_025920805.1. Taxonomy (NCBI): domain Eukaryota; kingdom Metazoa; phylum Chordata; class Aves; order Passeriformes; family Petroicidae; genus Petroica; species Petroica traversi. Next base: position 327,988 of record JAHLSL010000159.1, on the reverse strand, counting down.
GGAGCTTCCCCTCCTACTCCTTCTATCTCATTTTTCAATTTGAGGGAAATCATTGTATGGTAATTTCCCCTCCCTCCTCTCTGTTTCTTCCATTCGACTGATGCCTTTGGACACTGCTCCAGTGTCAGTGAATATGCAAATGCCACTTTGTTTGTCTTGCCTTGGGACAATGAAGGCTTTGAAATGTAGATGTGGGAGCTTCAATTTGTCTTGCTAAGAACCTACTTTCTCTTTAACTCTTATGTTTTTATACAATTCGATAGAAGGACTCCTCTCTTTAACTCTCACTCCCAACTAAGCCATTCACTCTCATTTAGACACGGGGGAATAGATTTCATCTGGTCACTGGTTTTGTTTGCTGAACTACATCACAAATTAGATATTTTTAAAAGCTATTTCATTCATTCCTGAGCAGCATGACAGCTGCCTGTTTTTTCCCAAAATTACATGAAGTGTGTACATTACACTTAAATATAGCTGAGAGATGCAGAGGGTGTACAGAGCCCTCCTGGTTTAGACATGAGCTCACAGGATTGTCAAATCTCAATCAAGTCCATGATCCTTTTAGCTCAGTGCTGTGTCCCTGGCTGTGCCCAGGTGAAATCCCTAAGGAAGGTGACAGGAGCAAGTTGATTAGAGAATGAAGCCCAGTCAAAGAAGTGCCATGGCACTTCTGTAGCAGGAGGCACCTGTGTAGTGCTTTAACCCCAGACAGCAAACAAACACCCCAGAGCTTCTCACTCACCCCACACACGCCCCCAGTGAGGAGGAGAATCAAAAAGAGTAAAATTCATGGCTTGAAATAAGAACAGATTAATAACTGAAACAAAATAAATGTAATCAGTAATTATTATGATGATGATGATAATAATAAAAATAGTAATGGAAAGGGGACAGAGGAATAAAACCCAAGAAAAACCAGCAATGCACAACACAATTACTCATCACGCCCTACCCACTGCCCAGTCCATCACCCTCAGCAATCATCAGCTCCTGGGCATTTCCTCCAGTTTATATCCTGGGAATGACACTCTGTGGTGTGTAGTATCCCTTTGGGCAGGTCAGGTCACCTGTCCCAGCTCTGCTCCTTCCCAGTTTCTTGAGCACCTGCTTGCTGGTAGAGACCAGGAAACAGAAAAGATTTTGACTTGAGGTAAGCACTGCTCAGGAACAGCTAAAACATTGGTGTGTAATCCACATTACTCTCACTCTAAATCCTAAACACAGCACTAAAAGGAGAATCAACTCCATGCCAGCTGCCACTGTGAGTTTGGTGCCTCCATAGGTGCAGTGAGTGTGTAACTGAGAGAGGACCAGGGTAGAACAGGGCCCCAAGTGTCAGCAGAGACCTGTCCCTGGTTGCAGAAGCTCATCCCTCCAGAGACACCCAGGTAGAACTGCCAATCCCCATGGTGTGAGCCATGCCCTGCAGTGGCTGGTTGTGGGGTGTTGGGGAAGATGAAATAGGAAACCCTTATAGGTATGATTACCTTGCAAAAAATGCCGAAAATATGGAAAGTAGAATCAAAATTGTGATGAGACAAGATTTGAGTTGAAGAGTAACTAAGAAACAATGGTATAGCTGGCTGAAGGGAATCCTCCTTCTTGGTAGAACAATACCCTCTGCCTAGGCAGGTCTAAAGGTCAGAACAAACCATACCTGCCTGGTAGGAGATTCCAAAAAGTAGTTTTTTAAGGTTTAAAATATAACCCCGTATGGTAATGTGATGATTCTTGTAGGTTGCATGTAAATGTTGTAGAGTTTGTAACTTGTCTCAGATTGGTTAAAGAGAATTAGAACATTCAACAGAGAAGATGATTTATTGTATTGTAAATGGCAAATCGTCCCTTTTTTACTCTCTCTTTTTGCCTCTTTCTCTCTCTTTCTCTGGCCTGCTTTGAGCTGTGTCTTGCAGCCCAGCAGCCTCTGACACCCACGCTCTTTCACAATAAACTCTCATGCTCTAAACCCATCTTTAGAGATCTCTCGTTTCTATTTTACCCTCATAACCAAATCCCACAGAGTTAAATCCTACAGTGGGGTACACCCCAATGGCCTCTGCACAGCCCTGTCACACCAGTGGAGTGGTTACAGTCCTGTTTGAATTAACAGTGAAAGCTGGATGGCTGCACTGAGACTGAAGTCCCTGTGCTCATACCATGAGTCTGTCCCCCATTTTCATGTGGCTGTTTGCAGGGAGGACAATCCCTCTGTGCTCAGACACTCTCCAGGTGAGGCACCTCATTGTGGTGGAGGTTCAGGATGAGGAGCTGCTCTGGCAACTGCCACCTCAAGAACAAAGCTGATCACCTACCCTGTTGTGGCTGCCCTGATTTGGATCAGTCTCACCCAAAGCCTGGCTGGGGACACAACCCCAGTGACCCAGGGCTGCCCTCCTGCTCTGCTGCCGCAAGTGCAGAACAATTTGCTACAGAGCAGCTCCACTTTGTGCTTCTCCACAGCCACCCTGACCACCACCAATGAATAATCCAGTTCTTAACACCAACTTTCACACCACCTGCCCATGTCTGGTCATTGTGATCTTTTTTTACTCTTAAACAACAAGATTTCAGTTACTTCAGGAATGTTTTCCTCCTTGAGCCCCTCAGCTGGAAGTTCTGGAGACTGGAACATCAACCTGTGGAAGTCTCCTACCTGCTTGCCCTCCTCACATATTCATGAGGTCTTCAAGTGCTCTTTTAGTCCAAGATAAGTGTTAGGTTCTTGTCTGTGTGGTAACACAAAAAACTTACTCTGTCAAGCAGATGTACAGGTTGTTTTTAGTCCTTGGGAGAAAAATTGTCTGTATCTCATCATCCCATGCAGAATCATTGTTTTAGATTAATTGGGTTAATTAAAGAATGCCACAGATTGAATTCGTAGCTGAGTTCTAGCTGATTTTTTTTACAACTGCATTCCCCTGTGGGGTAAACCAGATTTGATTTCAAGTGTAAGTTTCACCTGTGGGTTCCAATGTTCTAAAGCAAGCTTCTTTCCTTCTGCTTATGTGATGCAGTGTTTGAGGAGGCTGGGGGAACTCAGACATAGACCAAGAAGGACTGCAAAAAATCCATAGATTGAGATCCACTGCATGTATTACGGTTTGACTGCCAGAACTGAAGTTCACTTCCAAAATCTCCAGTAGGCTGCTCTCTACCATGTTGATCATAAAATCTTGGGTTAAAAAAGACCCTCTTACCTTTGATTCCTCCATGAAGATATACCTGAACTGAATTGTTCACACCTCCCACGGTAAGCCTTGGCCCACACAACTGACTCCCCCACCCATGAATGATCAAGCCTTGGAAGTATTTTATTGATTGAACATGAAAAAAAATTATATAATTGAGAGTCTGTGATTAAGCAGGATGAGTCCAGAGTCAAAAGTGGCCATTCAAGCCCCTGTGGAAGAGCTGGGCACAAGTGTGATGGAGGAATCTCTCCACCTGTGTGGCCTTTCCACATCTCCACTCTGAGACCTCTCAGTGGAGCTTCTGGGGGCTCAGGGTTGTACTGAACACAACTCTGCCCTTTCTGCAACTCCAGCTCCTCACTGATTGATGGACACCCACTGCAGGGGCATTTCTGCTGCTAATTCACAATGACCTACTGGGAAATGCTGAGACAATTTGTGGTTTCCCTCTTGGCTTTCAACCCCTTCCCAATTCCTGTCCTGACTTGGCTCATGGTTTTAGTGCTGGCCCCATGGCCTATGACCCCAGAGAGACAGAATTCAGCCTCACTTCTTTGCCCTGCCATTGCCTGTTGCCTGATTCATTACCCCACCATGTCCTGCTTTGTGGGCAAATCCTCGAAAATGCTGGATTTGGGATTGTGAGTGACTGAAAACCCCAAATCAAACACTGCATGGTTCACTCACCACAGCTTGAGCCCTTCACAAGGCTCCAGAAGTTTACAAAAATACCCATCAGCAAATTTCCAGCACAAGTCAGGACTGGGGGAAACAAATACTACAACAGGAAGCAGAAAACAAAATCTGACTAGTAAAATGGGCTTAAAATTAACATACAATAGCAGATTCTTTTCAAAGATAATTTAGGGAAAGTTTTCATGAGGTTGTTATCTTTTAATTTCTTGATACGTTTGTTCACTGTTGCTCCAAGTTCTCCAGGATTTAAGGATGCTTGGAACACATTCCTTAAAAGAAAAGGAAATGCTCAGTATCTCACAGTGAAATTACAAAACCTCTTAAATATACTTTCAAGAATAGAAACAGCCTTGTTAAAAGAATGAACTGCCAGTGCACTGAAGGGTGAAATGCAATAGGAAACTGACTTGATAAAAGGATAATTCCAGTAAATGAATAACACTTCCCTTGTATCACACAAAATACATAATGCTCAGTTGATTAAAATAACAACGGCAGCCCATGTTCTGAGCAGCTTTTCTCGCAATCTCGGGTGGGAGCCTGTTGAGAGGAAGATTTACAATCAGTCCAGATGAAGAGTAAGAACTGTCATGATCCAAAGCAACCCTAGATGATCCGCAGAGCTAAAAATTGTTTCAATTAATTTCATTCTAGCTGTTGAAAACATCACTCCGAATAGCAAGGAGAGGGTGCAGGAGAGTGTGCAGGGCCTGACACTGCATGGATGGGATTGAGCTGCTTTCTGGAGCTGGAAAGTCAGGGATCAGCCAGTGACCCTGGGCTCTGCTCATGCTCAGAGTAGGAAAAAGTCTCAGAGCACCTCAGATGACCCTTCATAGAGAGTGTTGCTCCTTTGTGGGCCTGATTCTTCCCCAACCAAAAAGGGAGCTCAGGTGGGGCCATTGAATGAGTTGAGGAAGCTCTGACACAGAGCCCTCACTGTCACTTAACCACAGAACCACAGAATGTCCTGAGCTGGACAGGATCCACAGGGATCATCCAGTCCAAGTCCCAGCCCTGCCCAGACCCCCCCAACAACCTCACCCTGGGCACCCCTGGCAGTGCTACCCAAATGCTCCTGGAGCTCTGGGCAGTGCCCAGCACCCTCTGGGGGCAAGAAGCTTCTCCTGATCTTTAGCCTAAACCTCCCATAGCACAGCTTCATGTCTGGACTCCTTTTGAAGGATCCAAGACTAAATATGAAGTGTTGAAAGAGATTATCCTTGAAGTTCTTGCCAGAAGGAATGGGGAGTGCCACCTTTACTTCATGGCTGTAACTCAGATCTAGGACTGCACTCTGGATGAGTCTTGTCCTCTGCTCTTCTCTTCCTAATTGCCCAAAAATGGCTTTGAACTTGAGGCTCACTGAAAAGCTGTGGATCTGGGCAACTTTAGGGTGGATGTGCAGCATGTCAGACAGCCAGCACAGCTTCCTCAGCCATCACAGCTCCAGACAGGGTCCAAAGTGCTGGACACAACATTTCCCTGCTGCCTTCCAGTCAGGCTCTGAAGGCACAGACAGTGGTGACAATTTGTGGGCATCCAAAGCCAGATATGAACATGGTCCCATGATCACAGAACAGACACATTCATGCTGGACATTAACACACAGTGCACTGATAGCCCTGCAGAGGAGGAAGGTGTGGGAGCTGCCTGCCTGAATCAGCACTGGAGACTGACTCCAGTGTATTCAGAGCCATGGTCTGAGCCCATCCCACTCCGCACACCCCAAATGGAAATGTTTTCCTAATCCTGTGAAAATATTCATATTCCTGTGAGGACCAGAGTTGCAATGTACTAGTTTTAGAGGCTGCAGACATTAGGAATGAGCATGGCAAGCAACGAGACCATTTAATCCTCCCACCTTGGAAGAGGTGTCCAGGTCCTGCAGTAAATCTCCACGGCCTGGTGCTGGCAGGTGACAGGCACTCATGGGACAGTAGCCAAGGCTCTGCCACACTGTGTGAGCACTTAGGCTGAAGGGGGAGTGAGGAAGAGGAAGGCTCCATCCTGCCAGGCCCTCTGAAGAAATGGGCTTCTCTTCCAGCAAGACCAACCTCTGCAAAACTCTTCTTCGAACTGCTCCGTTGGTGGCAGAAGCAGCTGGAGCCCTTCTGAGGTCAGATAGTGGAATTTTAGCTAGAGGCATTTTTTGTCTCAACAGAGATGCCGCCAGTTTGTTCGGCTGAAAGATCTAAAGTCGGGGCCGCTGCAGCAGAAATCCACTTGCTTGGGCCAACCACTGCCCACCCACCCTGGAATGACTCCAGCACACTCCCTAGACCCCCCAGCTCTTGTTTAATCTTTAATGCACCTCCAGTCGCCCTGGGCTGGACAGCAGGGCGAGATAGCAGTGATGATTAGCTGCTGACCCCTGGGCTGTGCTGGGCACTGGGAAATGCTGCTGACCCTCCATCGATCCCGGCCGTGTCCTGCGGGCAGGAGGAATCATTAGTGCTCCGTGGAGGGGCTGCAGTGCCTCTCTCTCTGCTGGGTGCAGGCACACGGAAAAGCCACAGGCACAGCAGACCTGTCCTACCTGTTCCTGCTGCCCTGGCTCTCAGTTGGGCTGTTGTGAGGTGTCTGGGGGAGGAAGGGATTGGGGGATGGATGAAGGAGCGTGCCCTGTGCTTCCCTGCACCCTGCTGTCCCTGTGCCACCCATCCTGTGCCAAAGGGAACCAGCACAGCTCTCCTGCCTGCAGCACCTTAGGGATTCCTGGAGACTGCTGCACCACCCAGCCCCTGCTATCTGCACTCAGCTTGTGCTGGAAGGAAATACACACAGGAAAGGAAAAGGATTGGGAGAGGCACGGCCACACCAAAGAGGAACTTCTCCAAAACTGGAGAAACCCAAGATATAAGGTCAAGCAATACTATATGTGACAAAAGGTGACAACAACAGTGAGGGAACTCAGATCAGAAAAGGCAACAGAAAACAGAAAAAGTAATAGATGTTATGGCCAACATATGAAATAAAGGAAGTTCTCCCTTACCAGCAAATGAAAGGAAAATTTGTAACAACAAGAGAAGGGGTTGAGAACCCAACTGTTGAAGAAGAAAGCAGAAATAAAATGAAGAGATGAGGGACCTCAAAGATAACTGGATAACTCCACTGCAATCATGTACCATAGACTGGACACCAACAGGGCAAAGGCTTCCCCTTTCTTTTAATTTATCCTCACACAATTGAAAAAAATAGTTTTATAATAATAAACAATTATTATTTGTAATATAAAATAATTTATATTTTAAAATTGCATCTTAAATAAGTTAAAGACAAATTTCCCCGAGGGAAATCATTTCTCTAAGAGAAAGCAACTGGTTAAGCAATACTGAGAATGTGTTGTATGCAGGTTCTATCCAGGGTCTATCTGGGGCACTGTTCTGGGTAAGGATCATGCCTCAGTGGTGATATGACAATAGACTAACATGGCAGGCAGAAATTCCCCAACTGAAAATATCATTCCAAATACCAGTGCAGGAGCCTGGAGGAACAAGGACTTTGTTGTGAGAGATTTACTGAAGTCGTGCATTGCAGTACCAAGAGTACTGCAGAACCAAGAGTACTAACACCTGAATCAATTAATTGGCTGCTGAAACAAAAATGAATGCCTGGAAATGGTCCTGTTCAAAGCAGCCTCGGGCACACACGGCTGGCATGGGGAGGGGGATGTTTCCAGCAGGTGTCAGACCCAGGAGAGGACACATCCTACGAGGGGAGTGCCCATCCCAGGGCAGTGACAGAGCCCCTGAGGATATGCAGGACATGGCCTCTGATTTACTCTGTAATCTTGGGGCTCTCCACACTCAGTCCTGGTCAGATCAATGCCACACCTGCTCCTCTGTTCCTCCTCCATGTGAAAAAGGGTGGTTGGGGATGGCTGGGCCCTTATTTGTCCTCCAGCAACACACAGAGAATTACCAAGGATCAGCCATGCTGGATTGAAAATATTTATCAGCAGTTAGTTCAGAAATCTTCCTTCGGGGTTACAGCCCTCTCCTTGTACCAGAGAACATAAGAAATTACCCCCTCATTCCCATCATATGGATGCCAAACTTACCCAAAGCCACCACCAGACTGAAGCGATCTTACAGTAACAAAATACTTTTGTCTGGTTCCTCTCTTCTTTCTCCTCCCCTCACCTTCCCACCCTCTGAACATCTCCCTTCTGCATTTCCTGGCTGCACCATGATCTGTTCAGTAGCTCACAGTTCTCTTAAGCTTTTCTTCTCCCCTGATGCTTTCTAGAGACTGACTCCAAACTGACAGTGGAATGGGCTGTTAGGAGTTTGTAAATGTGCATCATCCCATCCTCTACACCTGAATTGCAGCTCTTTGCTATTACACAGGGTCAGGGACTTGGAGAGCCCCATGATATCACCATTGCTTCTGTCTTGGCAATGCCTCCCTTTGGGCTGTTTACATGTTATACAATGATTCAGCTGATGTGGATTTTTCAAGAAGAGATCCCAAAGGTGCTCAGCTCCAGGGTGAGGGTTTTGTTACCTCTCTCACCTGGTGACTGTGAGAGAAGCAAGTGGATTTATGGATCTTTTTCTCACTTGAGTGAGTGAAGTAGGTCAGAAAAACCTCTGATACCTCTGATAATGTATCACAAGGGACAGATTATGAAGCTTCATTATGAGTCTTCATGCAACATCCCTCATGTTCTGGTATTAAGAGAATTTGAACAAGGTAATCACAGCCCTCAAATAAAGAATTACTTTTCTGAACCTGTAAATGATGGAAGCCAAGGGGCCTTATTTCTCCATGTTAAAAGAAAAGAGGTCAAATTCATTTCAAATGAGTTTGGAATTCAGGGCTCTTAGGCAGTTGCTTTATCTAACACTTAGATTGGTCTATCACAATAGTTCTTCTATAAATAAGTTTTAGCCCAATCCCACTTCTTTACTGACATATTCCATCAAAATCCTTTGCTCAAATACCGAGATCAAATATCCAAACCTACAGCCACTCACATCACATTTTTTCTCTCTGTTTTTATCCCAAGGTACTGATCCTTTCAAGGCATGCAGGACACTTTGATATGAACTGAATATGTGATATAACCACCCAGAGTTTGCCTGATGCAGGACAACCGTCAGATACAATAATTCCCTCCAGGATGGGGATAATGCAGATAATGGAGTGAGGAGAGCAAGGGCAGGGGCTCAGCCATAGCTGAGAGAAGAATGAAGGACTGATTCCCTGATGTCCACATTGCCCACAGCCCCAGGCTGTTCCCAACACAGGAATCCTCCTTTACTCCCCACCTGCTTGTCCAGGGGATGCAGTTTGTCCATTATTTTATCTTCTTTTATCTGACCATCTCTTCCAACTGTGCAATTCACACAAGAATCTCCCAACTTTCTCTTCCATCTCTTGCTTAATTTGACATTTGTTTGAGTCTTTAGCTCAAAAAGATCCCCTGCATTTTGGTTTATGTACCGTAAGGAAATTGTTTTCAATAAGTGCACTCTGAGGGTGGAACATCAACAGCTATTTTCACATCATCAAGTCTGACATTAGCTGTGGACTTTGATTTTATTAGTGTGGTTTACTCTTTTTCCCAGCACTGGGAATTTTACTCATGGCAGCCTCCACTTCTCTCTGGGTATGTCCTGCCTTGGCAGTTCCAATCCATCCCAGAACTGCCAAGGACAATGATGGATACTTTTATGCCCACTATTATCAGCCTCAAATCCACATTTCATATTTCATCCTCAGTAGATGTAGCACTTATAAATTTTTTGCAACTTCTTTAAAGAATTACCAACTTGTCAAATTCCCAATTAGAAATTAATCTCCAGTGCATAGAGACTGCAACAGAATTAATGCAGAGATAGCAACTTAATCAGGTGTAGCTTTGCTCTGCGAAGTACAGGTGTTCAGTCTAATCCAATACCAAAATCTGAGGCTGAGAAGTTGATACAACTTCTAAGACAATTGTTGTCTCAGTTAGCAAAGCAAACCCAAATGGAGTTACAATCAACATCCCTCATTCACAGGGAACACAGATCCAGAGGGAAAGACAACACTTCACATGAAAATATGCCTGAAACACTGAGAAATAATATTTTAAATAATCAGGAAATGAGGTTTTAACAAACTAAATGCCACATCCATATTGTCTCCCACAGGAAAACCAGAAGGTATAAATCCCATGAGATAAAGGTGGTGTGGGTTCTTCTCCACATATGTGATTTATAACAGCTTGTGCTCTGAGTTGAGTCAAGTTTGGGATCTTATATTCTTCAGAAATTCGTTTCTGAGCTGCAGGAGTTGAAGGGGCAGCTGATATTGTGAAGTCAGAGCAGAAGCAAATGTGTTCCTCTGGCAGAAGTCACTCAGGATTTTTGTGCCCATGTCCAGTCACCCCATCATGGGAAATTTCTTCCACTTCCAAAGACAGTGAGAGGCAAGGGACTTGCATTTCCATAAAGCAACTTCAGCAGGACATTGAGTTCTGCTTTAGGTGTTGGGTGGGGGTTCTTTTCTCTAACTGGAATGACAGAAATTGCCTAGATAACTGAAGAAACTCCTTCACTGTTATCTCTGCACAAGCCACAGGCTTGTCTTATCTCTCCCACAATACTACACTATGCAGCTCCTATGAGCTCCCTGCTCCCCTGTACTGTTCATTCCCCCCCTATATTTTTTCTTTTCAATATGTCCTGAGGAATCCAATAAAGGCTCCTGCAGGAATTTGTAGCAACACATTCCTTTTCCATCATCATCTGCACTTTGAGCAAAGCTCTCCTCTTATATATCTCTTCTGACAGAATATGAAACCACAAGTATTTTAAGCTGAGACAAAGAAGGCAGAGGGCTGTAATCCAACCTGACAGCAGCGTTATTAATTGTGGAAGAAGAGGTTGAGCAGAGCAGATTGCTCAGAGATCTAAGAAATGGCATCGTGTTGGGAGGGGGCTCCCAGGTAGTTCTGGGCACTGTGGATGGGCTGCAGAGCCCCCCACCCAGAGGACACACAGCAGTCCCCAAAGGCAGTGGTAGGAACAGATAGGAGACCACACAGGGCTGAAGTGCACCCATTCCTGCATCTGCTTTCCTTCAGAGCCTGCTCTGAGTGCTCTCGCTTTGATCAGGAGGAAAAGGGGGGCAGGCACTCTTTTCAGAACATCTGAGTGGGATTTTTACCAGCACAGGGCCCTTTTCCTGGCAGTGCTCAGTGCTCTCCTGGGTGCAGCTTTAGGATCTGAGTGCAGGTTGTGCCATCATCCATTGGGTCCCAATCCATCTGGGAGAGGGCTGAGCTGTGCTGAACCCACAGCTGGGAAGGGGATAAACACTGCAGCACTGCAGCTGGACATGGACTCACCCTCCACACACCCAAACAATTGGATAAAACCCACTCCAAAGTACTTTTTATAGGTGATGGAGAAATGAGGGATTTGCATTCAAGAGGTGCTTGCTGGGGACCTGGTGAAGCAGCTCATCTTGAAAGGTCTGCAGGGTGCTGGCATGACATGGATGGTCCCCAACCATGCTACTTAAATAATTTGGCTGTGATGTAATCCAAAGTCTTCTTTAAAACTGGTTTCTGCTTTTAATTAAACAAAATTAGTTGGGTCTTCTGCAACTTTTGCTGATAATAATTTACACCAGTCCCATCGCGAGTAGGAACAAACCCTGCCATGAATGTCCCTATTAGAGAATAATTTCCTGGCAATTCCTTTATCAGTTTCATTTATATTGATTCAGAATGGGCAATCTTTATTTTGGATTTTTAAAACAGAATATATTCTGTTACTTCATCAAATGAATGACAGAAAGTATCCTTCATTGCTAGAAAAAAAGCAGCATATCCTTCTGAATTGATCAAAGAGGGAGATAAATAGAAGACCTGAAAGGAAGAGACTTCCAAGATCTGTTTATTCTAACAGGGAATGGACGATGTGAGGTAGCAGTTTGCAGCTGAGGCTACACAGATTTATATTCTATCTCCTGTCAGCTTTTCAATCATCTCCTGGGCATCAGTGAAACCAGCCCACAACTCCACAGGATCTCTTCCCCTCCTCCCCACTCCTCCAGTAACCCAAGGTTTGTTAAACATCATTGCTAATGACTCCAAACTTCCCAGACATCTCCTTTTAACTTCGCAGCAGCAAATTACTTGTCCCAGGCACTACAGAAAGCAGGAGATCTCGTGTGGAACCCAAAGGGACAGGAAGGAACTGGGTGTTGAAGAAGAGGCAACTGCACCTTCACATCATTGGTCTGCAACTCTGGCCTCAGAGAAGGCTGTCAAGTTATTGTATTTCCATTTATTAGAAGAGAATTCTTTCAATTGAGAAGGGAGTCACTCTACAATTTAATTCTCACTTATCAAAAAAGCAGAAAATTAAGTACAGGAGAATTAAGGAGTTGCTTCCAGTCACTACAAACCTCTTTGGTCTCATGCTTTAGAATCTGTATTTTTCTTTTTTCACATCTGATTGCTTTTTAAATGACCAAATTCATCCCTTGGGATGAGCAATGCAGAGTGGTAACCTGAGCAGTCTGTAAGTGACTGTGACAGGTTCTGCCCTCTCAGGGCTCGCCTTGCAGAATCATGAGGATGTCACATGTGGACCATGCAGCCAAGCCAGACCAGCCAGAATTAACCTTCCAGGGGAGATGAGGTTGGAAAGTTGTGCCTCATCCAAAGGCTGAGGTGCTGGCCCAGAGCACAGTGACAGCTGATGGGGGAGGCAATGAGGGTGGTCTTCTTTCCCTTCAGAATACATTCAGACACTGTGGAAGTTGAGCTTTTTGAAGTTTTACATGAGTTCTTATTGAAATTATGGAAAACCCTCAATGGAAATGGTAGAACCCAGGATCAGGTGCCCCTACAGTGTTCATTACTCTTCCCAAGCCCCAGGGTGCTCTTAGGCCAAACTGAATTCACCTGCACAGAGATGTAGGCTGGGACAGCATCATTCCTTCAGCTGGAATTCAGGCTTATCCTCCAAAACTTGCACAGGAATGCACATGCCCTCACTCAGTAATGCTGGAGGCAATTGATATCTGTGTTGAGTGAGCATCTGGAGGCCTCCTGTGAGCCAGGGCATCTTTGTGCTGTGCTGCCCAAAACAGAGCAGGGCCTGGAGGAGCTGCCCATGGTCTCAGGCCCATCAACAGCCAAGGACATGAGGGTGGCCCATCCTGCTCATCCCCTAAACCTCTGCTTGGGAGCGGGGGCTGAGGCTCGGGGGGGGGGGGGGGGGGGCTTGGGGGTTACCCCTGGGGAAGCAGCACTGGGACCTGTCACTGTCTGTCTCTCAGAAATCTCATTTGACCTTGGGCTATGAGCCCCAGACTAAACCTCCTGTTCCAACCTGACCCGCTCCCTCCACAGCCGAAACGTGAGCCCCGAGGTGGCAGCTCTGGTTCCTGACGTGTGTCACCCCGTCCAGCAGCCCCCCCCATCCCTCCTGGAGCCGAGGTGGGAGCAGAGCCCTCCTTGTTCCCAACACCTGCGCGGGCTGCGGCTCCTGGAGCCCCTGGGCACTCAAAGGAAACACACTTAAGGAGATTTTTTTAAAAAAAGAAGTAAAATGTGCTGGTTTCAGGTGACCTCAGGGAGTTTTTGGATAGCAGGGAGGGGATCCTTCTCCCCCTCTCCCAAGTCAGTAACACAAAAGTCACAGCCTGGATAAGTACAAGTTACTGATCTTTATTTTGCTGTCTTCCACCTTGTCCAAGGAAACAGGCAAGGCTGTGCTGGCAAATGCAGTTGGGAAAGGGTTTCCCACCCCATCTGAACTTGTGTCCTGGCTCCTGCTCTCCCTGTGGATCTCCTGTCTCCTTAGCTGGTTGATGCTACAGTTCCTCAGCCAAGAGGAACTTGCTGTTCCTTCTCTTTTCCTCTGTTTCCTTCCCTCCATCTCTAGACCTGCAGAATTCATGGAGTGGATTAAACACCAGGAGAAGTTGTCCCAGGATTGAAAGAGAGGAAAACCAAAACACGCTTGACTTTGGGCTGCAGCTGAGATCCTCAAAAGGGGACAAACACCAGTTTCCATCTCCCAGCTCTGACACCAGGTGACTCTGATGGGAACAGGAGTGACTCTGTGGGTATTGACACCAACCCTGCTGACAGCTCTCCTCAGGACAAGCACAAGTCCCAAAACCTGGAGAGAAGGGCCCTGAAGATGAGTGAATCACAGCTGCGGCCACACCAGGAGCTGGAAGACCCCCAACAGTTCTCTCTTTCCACATAAGGCCTTTTTCCAGCTGCCTGTGTGCGAGGTCTGGCTGTGGCCCTGCCTGCCCTGCTCACCCCAGCCATGCCCCCGTGCTCCCAAGGTATTTTTGTGCTGGAGTTTGCCTGGGGCAGTGCAATGCCATGAATAACTTCCCTGCTAAAAGCAAGAGGGGATGGAGAAGTGGAAGAGGCAGGTGGGTTTTGGCAAGAGCAGCACAGAGGGAAAGATAAAAAATTCGGGCTGAGTCAGGTGGGGGAGGGAGCAGAAAAGGATGAAGAACAAAGGAAAGTAAAGGACATTGGAGGAAAGCAAATCAGGCAGCAGGCAAGGAGAAAGTGGCACTGAGACAACACCAGGGCATGGATTTGTGTCTACAACAGGACCAGATAGAGCCTTCTGAGGACCAGCAGGTGACTCAGAATAACTGATTTAATAGGCAAGAGCTGAATCCAAGACCTTGTGGAAACGTTTCAGCAGTGTAGGGTTGCCTTCCCCAATTCTGCATCCTGCCCATCCATGGAGTTGTGTCTCCAGACCTAGCGAGGTCAGAAGGAGACCAGAAAAACTCTGCAGAGGAAACACCTGGAGCAGTGGATGCAGCTGGGGAGTGTGGGGTGGGATGGAGGAGACACAGCAGAGCTTTGCACAGCCATCTACAATTTCTCTACACGAGCACAGGTCTATGGAGGTGCAAAGCAGAGGAAATGTGAGAACTCTCATTCCCTGGCACATGATTCTGCACCTGGTGTTGCAGCAAATGTCTTTGGCTCAGCACATGCTGGGCCTGGGCTCCAACAGCCAAAATCCATTCCCAGCTGCTTGTAGGGCTGTAGGAAAGCAGCTGGCAGCAGATAGAGCAAAGGTGACAGAATCTAAGGGCTGTGTTGTACATTCAAATAAAAGCATCCCTGTAGGCTGAGTTCTGCCAGGGCTCCAAAACAGGGCCAGCAGCTGAGCACTTTTGATGTGCCATTTGGGGCCTTTCCCATTCAGTCTTGGGGTTATTTCTGCATCCAAAATGTTTCACCAACAGATACTGACAGCACCATCAAGATCTGGTAGATCCAAGGCATCAGATTCTACAGACCTGATATCTATTAACCAATACAAAAAGGAGAAGAATCTCCAAAATCCTCTAGAAAACATTAATGACCTTGAGTTAAAGAAAAGCAGAGAAATGTAATTTCAGGAGGAAAATACCTTATTGGGATATGAGGATTGTCAGTAAATACAGAAAACTTGGGATGTACCTCTACCATTGGACAAAAGGGACATAAAAATCACAGCAATTTCTATTTCAATGGGTAGTTTCTGTCTAGTGTGGCTGCCAAGATGTCTTTTCTATTGCCATTAATATTTCAAATTGCTGTGTCAGAGGGGGTGCTGATAGGAATGGATCGTTTGGCTGGGAGCTGGCAGAGGTGATCCCTCCAAACTCACATCCCAGGTTTCTGTCACAGCCTTGGGACAAGGTCCACACTGGAAGTCAGAGCCAGGCCAGGCCCAGCAAAGCTGGCGGAAGGTTTTGTGCACTTCAGAAATGGGGCCTGGCAGAAACTTTTACCCAAAGCCTTCCAGACAAGTGCAGAGGAAAGGCATTAGCAAACCCAGCACAGGGTGCAGGGGCCACTGTCCCAGGCACGGCTGTGGGATTTAGAACTTCTATAAGCTGGGAAAAAGTAAAGTGGAGTTCATTTGTCCTACACCTTTAATACAGATGCCCTGCTTGGGAGGTGCCTCCTTTTTTCCTGGGCTCACTCAGGCTTGCAGCTTGAGACACCCAAGGTTAGGCTGGAAGCCACTGAAGTGGTCAGTTTAGAACAGCAGAGCCTGGAGCACACACAGACACAGGGTCAGGGACATGTGACACAAACCAGGGCACAGAAAGAGCTTTTGCAGGAGCAGCTCAGGAAGCAAAGGCTCTGGGTGGCCACAGGGATCTCAGGCAGCATCACCCCCACATGTCAGAGCAAACCCTGCCCTGGGCAGCCTCAGGTGGTGTTTCAGCAGCCAGGTTGGGAATGGGGACAGTGATGAGGCCACGCGATGAACACACAGCTCACACTTTGCTGCTCTCTCTGTGGAAGGTGTTGGATTTACACAACAGTTTTGATGCAATTGTGGAAGAAAGGGGAAAATTGCTTCACTGGGAATTGTCAGAGCCCCCCAGCGATGACATGAAACAAGATTGTGATTTGTGCTATTTATTAAACGCTTCCATTGAGCTGCTTGCTTCCAAAGCAATGGGACTTTGGTCATCCATGATGCTGCTTAGAGAAGGAACCTGGCTGGGAAGACACTGATGTGCCAATAAAAGGCATTTCCAGCATGTCCTGTATTTAAGGTGTGACTTGCAAACCACCCTATGCTTTCTCATTGAATCACAGAAAAGTTTTGGTTGGAAGAGACCTTAAAAGCCTTTTCATATCCAGAATCCTGCTGCTCTCCTGTGACTTCAAAGAGCCCCCTGGAGTCCCCAGTGCCCAGGGAGGAGACGTCAGGAATGGCTGGGAGCTGCCACAGTTGGGGTGTCTGCCCCAACCTAGCACATCTCCCAAAACTCAAGACCCCGAAGGTGCTGCTTTCCTGCACCCAGCAAGGCCAGGGATTTTCAGCATGGCTGCACAAATGAGCAGGGATCCCACTGGTCTGCTGTGCCAGGAACTCTTTCCCATGACATTTTAATCCCACTGTGACAGTAACAAGCAGCACGAGGAGGTTTCACTGCACCCACCCAGCTCTCACACAGCCCCTCCACTCAACACCATGAAGAAAACAAATTCCTCACATCACCATTCTCCCAGGCACAGATGATCTCAGGAAAATTGTCCCCCTGCTAAGGCCTGGCTGTCCCCTTGTGTGCCCAGGCTCTGTGTTGTGACACTGCTGAGGAAGGGTGGGACACCTCCCCATGTTCTGCCATGCAGTTCTCCACCTTTCCTTCCAGGACCTTTCCCTCTCACAACAAGACCTGACATTTCTGTTCAGTCTTTGAACCTAAAGCCCTGCTGCCTTTTGGTGCCCTGGAAGAGCTGAGAGGCAAAAGCAGCCTGGAAGGTGCTGAAGGTGACACTGGGACAGTTTGGCCCCAGCAGAGAAGCAAAACCTGCCTCCCCTCTTCCTGATCCCTCCAAAGCCCAGCTGGTGTTGGCCTCGTGCTGTGCCCTGAGCACCCAGGAGAGCCTGGAGCCACTGCTGCTTCCCAGGGCAGCAGAGCCAGGCTGGGTGGGGACTCTTAATGCACCCTGGCACTGTCTGTCCCAAAAATTCACCCAAGTCAGCACCCTCCATCCACCCAGGAGGTTCTAAAGGTACCACACTGGGGCAGGAGAAGCTTTAACTGAGGCTATACAACAAGCCTGATGCTCATCCATGAGGCAGCTGAGGAGGCTGATAATCAGGACCTGGGTGGCTTCCCTGAACCTCCAGGGATGGTTGGTGACCCCATTTCAGTAGTGCTGGTTTGGGGGAGAAGGGAATTCCTGGGGACCCCAGGCTGACCCAAGAAACCTGTGACAGACATTCCTGATGCCTGTGACAGACATTCCTGGTGCCTGTGACACTCACACAGCCTGAGGGCTGCTCCCCTTGGCCTCAGCTAGTCCCCAGGAAAATGCCACTGCCCCAGTTTAGCCTGTCCAGAGAGTTCACTGCTGCTTTGGCTTTCCAGGGAAGCAGATTTTTCATGAACTTCACTACTCTGGGGGGCAAGCTGGGCAGGCCTTAGAAAACAACAGGAAAAAGTGGAGTAGAACCTGAAGAGTCGATGTGGGAAGAGGTTTGGAAGAGGACCTGTGAGTATTCTGAAATATTGATCATCCCCAGGGCACTGGGATGCTTCACCCAGGAGAACCCAACCCCTCTGAGGGGTATTCCTGACACACTTTCACTCAGTACAGGCTAAAGAGCTGAACAGCCACGTGCTGACATTTAGGGCTGGCAACACCCTCCTGACAGGCCAGAAAGTGAAATTCTGTGCAGAGCATTCAACTGGTGGTGGGGAAAGAGGGATGGAGTACTAGGACCCCAACCAGAAGGAAAAGCACAGTGTGCAGTGGCTCTGGTGTGGCCATGGTTGGCAGCTCTGGGCTTGGGCACACGTTGGCTGTGGATGTGCCCTTGACCACACAGAGCTTGGCCTGCGCACTGGACACAGCCCCGTGGCCAAAGCCCCTCCTCTGGCCCTGTGGTGGTGTTGGCCACCACAGTGTGAGGAGATGTCATCATGCCATGGAGGTCTGGTGCCACAACAAGGCCTGGAGGAGCTATTTGGGACCACCTGGAAAAGCATTCTCAGGCACTGCTGGAGCCAGCAGCTCCTGAGTGCCCAGGAGGAAGGGCAAGGAGCCCCTGGTGTGGTGTGGTCACTGCAGCAGGAGGTCAGTCCATCCCCCCCTCCCTGCAAGGACTGAGCTGGGCTTCCACAACCTTCCCAGGGAGAAGCTGCAGAGCTCAGGACACCTTGCAGTGATGTCTCTGAGGCCAACAACAACTGCCCCAGTTCAGGATGGCTCCCAGGCTGCACAAGTGGTCACATCCAAACACGTGGCACAGAGGCACCAGCCAAAGCACAGAGCAACCAGGCAAAGGAGCATCCTTTGTTTTTCTGCTCCAGGAAAGGTGCCACTGACACGTCCTGGATGAGGTTTGGTTCACCAGAGCCTCATTTCCTCAGGGCAAACACACCTGAGCTCAGCCCACCTGGGCAGCCCTTTAGTTGGGTGGGTGGGAATGGGCATTCCCAGTTATCTCCTGCATAGAGGGTGGGGAAAGGAGAACTGCAGGAATAACATCACTGTATGTTATGTTTGTTATGTTGTGTTGTGTTGTGTTGTGTTGTGTTGTGTTGTGTTGTGTTGTGTTGTGTTGTGTTGTGTTGTGTTGTGTTGTGCTATGTTATTCCTGTGGAGGAATGGGGTTATTCACAGGTATTTCCCAGGGGTGTTTCTTGAAAGGCAGAAATGAACATTCTTAAAAAACAACTGGTTTTTATTGACTGACAAGAACACAGCAAAGCAGACACTTGTGCAACACTGGACAACACAAATATGCACATTATAATCAAAAGGAATATATAAAAATTAACACAAGGTACAAGCAGGACTGTAATGCAACTTAAACCCCATAGCACCATTTTCTTTCTAGAGAAAATGCAAGAAATATAAATAACACCCATACTTCTTGTCACACAAGTTGTACATCTTGAGGTAGACAAAAGTTTTGTTTCCCTTAAAGCACAGACTTTTTTTTTCCAAGTGATATCTTTATTATATTGCTGCAAATTGGCCTCCAGGTCTGACATGAGGTGAGGAGTGACTTTTACAGAAGTGGGGTTTGTTACTCCCCTCTTTGGTGGGTTTTGGTTTCCATGGCCCTTTTTGGTTGATCCAACAAAGCCCCCCCCAGCACTGCCCTGCAGATCCAACAAAGCAATGGATCCCTGGATAAGCCCCCAGGAATTATTGGGGTGTAACCATGGGATGGGGCAGCCTCCTGAGATGAGATGTCTTCCCAAGCAGCTTCAGCTCCTCACTTGGGGATGGTGGGATCCACAAACATCAGAAATGGTTCAGTAAAACTTTTTCTAGAATTCCAGAATGGTTTGGCTGGGAAGGGACCATAAAGCTCATCCCATCCCACCCCTGCCATGGGCAGGGACAGAAAACTGTCCCAGGTTTCTCCAAGCCCTGTCCACTGCCTTTGGCACTGCCAGGGACCCAGGGGCAGCCACAGCTGCTCTGGGCACCCTGTGCCAGGGCCTGCCCACCCTCTCAGGGAACAATTCCTGCCCAATATCCCATTCAGCCCTGTCCTCTGGCAGTGGGAGCCATTCCTCCTTTTCTTGTCACTCCAGGCCCTTGTAAAAAGGGATGGATGGCTGGACAGGGATGGCTGGCTGGCTGGCTGGCTGGCTGGCTGGCTGGAGGGATGGATCCATGGAGGGATGAATGGATGGATTTCTATTTCCACCCTGCAACAAACGTGCTGGATCCATGACTACCAAGCCCAGCACCACAACACACCAGGAGAGGTAATAAAAGCTGGACTAGGAAGTCCACAGAGGGAAGGTGCCAGGGACAGGGACAGGAACAGGGACAGGAACAGAGACAGGGACTGGGACAGGGACCGGGACTAACCTGTGTGAGCAGTGCAGCCCCTGTGTGAGCAGTGGAACCCTGGTATTGGAGCTATGGCTGTTCCCAGGTTATTTGCATTTTAGGTGCAGAGGAAAAGATTCAGTCCAAACCAAAACACTCGCAGCAAAGCCTGTGCAGCTCAGAATTTTACCATCAGAAGTCACTGAGATGAATTTGCACTTGGAAAAGGGTTTTTTTATAGGCAGCATATGAGGTTTCAGCTTTTCTACTGAGAAGATTTCTTTGTCAAGACTTAAATGCAATCCCCTTGTATCTCCAGGCTGTCATTCCAGTAATTTTCACATATAACCAAATCCAAAGGATTTGCAGTACACTGTAAGGTGTGTGGCACAGTTGAAAACCTCTCCCATGTCCAAATGGACTTCAGGTCTTCACAGCCCACATCTCCAGGAGGTGGCAGAAGAGCTTTGCTCAAGAAGATGCTTGGTCTTGGTCTTGGTTCAGAGGAAAATACAATTCAAGCCTAATAATATCCAGGGCCAAACAGACTCGGGTTTTGCTCCCTGCTCCCACTGCTGTCAATTAAATCAAGTCACATTTCAGAATATCAACCCAATAAAACAAGCCTGTGCAACTAGATGAAATAAAAAACCCAAAGTCACCAAGGTATCTGTGCCAAGCAAACTTAGTCCCTCCTGTGCCTATAGCACCATCTCTAAATACACTGGTGCTGAAGGACACCAAAAGTATTGACATCAGGGCTGCCCCAAACTCAGACTGTGCTCAAGTCTTTTCCCCAGTCCTCAATTCAGGCATTTGAAATTATTTCTTTCCCATCGGAGTTCATCATTTTGTTTCCAGCCCTTGGGGCTGTGCTGCCTGGCAGGGGTTGGACAGGAAGATTTGCAGCAGCATCAAGAAGGGCTGAAAAGGTCTCTGAGTCAACCAGAGCAAAGCTGGGGGACATCAGATGTCCTTGTTCCAGCCTGGCTTAACAGTGAACAGCCCAAATTCACTGCAGCCTGATGCCAAACCTCCACATCCCACCAAGCCCAAACACACCCCAGGGTACCAGGGAATGAACCATCTCCTCCTCAGATCTTCCCCAGCAGCTCCGAGATACTCAGGACAAAGAATTTCCAAAAGTCCCCTTTGGTACCTGAAGAAACCTTAATTTGCCGTGAAATAAGGTTTTGTCCAGTTCTCATTCAGCAATTCCTGTGCAGATTTGATAAAAGCAGGAGGACAGAGTGGTGCCTCCTCCACTTGCTTTCCAGTCAATGGGATCCAGCTGTGCTTCCCATCCTTCCACTGAATCCCAGCCCCTGTTTGAATGGGAATGATCCATGTAATGGCATGGGAACCCAAAGGACCGTCCCGAGATGGGGTTTTCCCTTCCTCTCTGATGCTGGACAAGGCTGGAGGTCAGTGGGGCAGAGGGTTTGGGATCAATAGTTCAGCCAGAGTGAGTTCCCTGCTCACTTCACTCACAATGCCAATTTTAGATTATTTGGAAGCTTTTTCATTGAGTTCTCAAAATTGAGACCCGTGGGAAGATTTCAACTCCAAAAGGATTAAAAGCAACATATAAATAATGGTCTGCTCTTGGGTATTCAGGAGGTAAAAAAAAAAAATATGGCTAATTAAGCCTATTTGCAGTATTATGTCTGTCATAAACTCTTTAATTCAGTTCAAGTCAACTTGAGCCAGAAAAGGGATAAAAAGGAATAAGCCGTTTAAAAGACCTGTAGTGGTGAGAGGGAAGGTCTGAGTGGCCTCCAAGCAGCCAGTTAATGGCTTGATCTGCTCTGAGACTGCTCTGTGCCAGCCCTGGAGGGAACAGAAGTCAAAAATAGTTGTAAAAACCAAAAGGGCAACAAAGTCAAGGTAAAGAGAGTGTGAACACACGCTCCTCACTGCAGGGGAGCTGCTCAGAGCAGATGTAAATGAGTGGCTGAGCTGCTCAGCTCCAG
The DNA here is from genome assembly GCA_025920805.1 of Petroica traversi. Lineage (NCBI taxonomy): Eukaryota > Metazoa > Chordata > Aves > Passeriformes > Petroicidae > Petroica > Petroica traversi. The sequence continues at coordinate 305,816 of JAHLSL010000159.1, read as the reverse complement.
CAGATCCACACTGAGCACTCAGGGCAGATCCCACACCCCTGAGGAGAACTCCATCCTGTTGGAATTCAGCCTGTGGATGAGCCCCTCTGGCAACCCAAATCAGCATCGTCACCCCCTCCATTGCCACTGAATTTTGATTTGAGCTTAAGGATTACCACATTCTTTGCAGCACCAGCCCATCTCCACTCTGGCTGGTTTGTACCCATCGCCAGGCCTGAGTAAATATGGATTTGTTACCTCAGGGACAACCCAGGGCTGCTGCAGGATCAACCAGGAAAAACCCTGGAGCCAGGTCACTGCTATTCCCAAAAGTGCTCCCTAAAGCCCAGCCAAAGGAACTGAGCAGGCTGTTCCTGGTGTGTTCAGCTAAAAGTCAACAGGAAAAACACAGCTCAGAGTCAGGGGCTCAGGATTCTACAACGGCCTCAGCTCTTTTCCCCAGGTCACCTTCCCTCACACCTGCAGGGGCTGGATATATCCAACTTCTCAGGGCAGGGATTGTCACTCATCACCTGCACATTTTTCAGATGCCCCAATTCCTGTGGTTCCTAATTCCCTTTCAGAAGCTTTACCTGGCACTGGCACAGGACAGGACCGTGGGATGTGACACACCCCCGGCACCAGGCAGAGAGTGCTGCACATAGGACAAAAAGCTGATTGATTGATTGATTGGTTGGTTGGTTGACTGTGAGAGAGGGGGAATAGGCACCATCACCTTGGATCACCACCAATAAATACCCCCTGCAAGGCCACATGCTGCAGAGGGGTGACTTCACAGCCCAAGGCTCAAACACTGTCACAGAGGCAAGTCCAGGTGACCTGGAACAGCAAGGTTAAAACGTGGTTAAAATGCACCTGGAGTCCAATATCCAAACTACAGACCTGGGAGGTGATGGACGTGAGCTCCCTTTGTAAACTGGTATTTCTGAGGCACAATTCTTGTGCCAAGACGAGATTATTCAGCAGTGTGGCTGTGAGTTCACAGCAGAAAGGGTTCAGCCAGCTCCCAGGGGATGGCACTGGGAATCCCCCACTGCCTGAGTCCTTCGGCCTCGGTGCAGGAGCACAGCAGTCCCTGCCACATCTGGGGCCAGTCCCTGGCCGTGGCCTCCCCAGCCCCTTAATTCTCTTCTCTGCAGGAGCCAGGGCAGGAGCCCTCAGTGTCCCGATGCCACCACCCCGATGCGTTTCCAGGAGCGCACCTGAGGGGTGGAGGAGGAGGAGGAGGAGGATATTCCCGCAGAGGTGAGTACAAGTTTGAACCTGAGGCACATTTGAGGCTGCAGCAGGGTTCCTGCTGTCCCCACGTCCCCCCCGCTCCCTGTCCCTCCTTCCTGACCCGATTCCCGACAAAGCCTCGTGTTTTCCCCGCTCCCGCAGGGGCTCTCCCAGGCTGGAGCATCTCGACGCCGAGCTTAGCGGAGCTCAGCCCGCGTTCCGTGCTCGCCTTTGCCCCCAGCCCGCAGCAGAGCCGTGTCCCTGTCTCCCCCGCTGCTTCCCTGGCCTCGCCTCGCCCCGGGCGCCGTGGCTACTGCTTGCAGCTGTAGACCACCTCCTCCTGCATGCACTGCTGGCACTCCACGTAGCAGCACCACTGCACCTGGCAGTGGCACGAGAAGGTGACCAGGCGGCTCTGGGTGTTGTAGCCCCGGCCGCAGCACATGCTGTCGCAGTTGCCCTCCCGGGAGCAGGTCCTGCCCGCGGTGCCCAGGGAGTATTTGCTGGGCCGGCAGAAGCTCGGGGAGTCCTCTACGTACACCAGGTCCGTGGGCCGGGGCAGGGGCTGCTTGGCGGCGTGGCCGTGGCGCTGCGGCCCTGCCAGCTCCGAGTGTCCCACGGCGTCGTTGCTGGTGCTGAAAACCTTGACGGCGTCGTCGTAGCGCAGCTTCAGGAGCCGCCCGATCTCGTGGAAAGGCGAGAGCTGCTTCCAGCAGGTCCGCACGGCGCAGGAGCCGGACACGCCGTGGCACTTGCAGGTTGTTTTGAGGCCGTTCTTCACCGCCTGGCGAGGGAAAGAAGTGCGGGTTATCACCTGCTAGTTCTGGCAAAGGCAGCGCCTCAGATCGCAAGCTGCAAATACTTCAGTTATATTTGCATTATTTATATTCTTCGGAGGGAAAATGTTAATAATTGTTTAAAAAGGAAAAGTAGAGGAATGGCTACAGAGTTGGCTGGTGAGCCAGAGAGTGGATAGCCTGAGGACAACCAGCTGAATATCAAATAAGCTCTTAAATAAGTTCTTATTAATTCAATTTGGCATAGTAGGAGTAGTCAACCATCAAAGTATCTCCAGCATGGTGCATTCCTTTAGGTATATTTAAATGAAGACAGTGCTTTAATTAAACAATGAATTGGACTCAGTAAATGGGAGAGAATGATAGGTCAGTAGCCTGCAACCCACAGGTCAAAATACTCAATCTGATGGTCTCCCTGACCCAAACCTGTGACACGACTCAATCCATAGCAAGTCACCAGCAGACTCAAAATTGATCTCAAGAGTTTCAGTCTTTAATTGGCTTCACTCATGCCACAGGCTCTGAGCTCCAGCTGTTCTCAGAACCTGCTGTGGCCCTGGCATAACCCCTGGAGTCATTCAGCTGTGGAGTTTCACAGCTGTCACTGTGCTGTGTGTCCCTGTCACCCACCCTGGCACCCCTGGAGGACACAGGATGCTCCTCTGCCACTCAACATGCAGCTCCTCACTCCAGAGCTCAGGAGATTTCCCAGGGACTCTCAGCACCCCAAGGCCCAGGACACCCCATGAGGTAAAGAGGTCTGGTTTGTGAGCAGGCCAGTGAACACCCCCTCACACACAGGATGGGTCCGAACACTTACTCTGAGTCCAAAGTTCACCCCAAGCCTGCCAGCGCAGCTCCTACCTTGATGCCCACATTGGTGTTGTGGATGTCCACCTTGGCCCGCAGGTCTTTGCCGATCCTCTTCTGCCCCAGGAACTTTTTCAGGAACTTGGTGCTGTACTTGAGGTTGTCCCCACAGACGCCCCACTGCCAGGCCTTGCGGTTCTCCAGCCCCGGAGAGTCGTCGCAGGTGCAGCGCTCCATGCGCCCCGCGCTGCACGCCCGCGCCAGCGAGTGCGTCAGCGCCGCCGAGGACACGGCGTACAGGAAGGCTGTCTCCTTAAAACCTGCACGGGAGAGGGATTGGGAGATGGGAGGGGGCAGGAAAGGCACCTCCTGCCTGCCCAGGGTCTAAACCCGAGCGCAGGAATTAGAAGTACAAAGAGACAAAGCTCGTCCGGTGCTCCTGCACTGTCCCCAGCAGAGGAACACTGTAGGATTTAATTCTGTGGGATTTGGTTATGAGGGTAAAATAGAAGTGACAGATCTCTAAAGATGGATTTAGAGTATGGGAGTTTATTGTGAAAGGGAGTGGGTGTGAGAGGCTGCTGGGCTACAAGACACAGCTCAAAGCAGGCCAGAGAAAGAGAGAGAAAGAGGCAAAAAGAGAGAGCAAAAAAGGGCCAATTTGCCATTTACAATACAATAAATCATCTTCTCTGTTGAATATTCTAATTCTCTTTAACCAATCTGAGACAAGCTACAAACCCTACAACACTTACATGCAACCTACAAGAATCATCACATTACCATACGGGGTTATATTTTAAACCTTAAAAAAATGCCAGGTAGGTATGGTTTGTTCTGACCTTTGGACCTGCCTGGGCAGAGGGTATTGTTCTATCAAGAAGGAGGATTACCTTCAGTCAGCTATACCATTGTTTCTTAGTTACTCTTCAACTCAAACCTTGTCTTCATCTCAATTTCTATTATACTTTCCATATTTTCAGCATCTTTTGCAAGGTAATCATATCTATAAGGCTTTCCTATTTCATCTTTCCCAACAGAACACGGATTGGAGTGACCCATGTGGTGACACCCCAGCCTCACCCGTGGCTGGTTCAGAGTGGACAAGAGACCACTCATGGATAAAGGGAGGGGTGGCAACAGATAAACAGTCATGGGGAAACACCCAACTGCAAAAAGTGACAGCCCCCAAGCTCTGTTTGTCCCCCACAAGGAGCTGATTGGTGCAGTTAGAGACCATCATTGAAATGAAAAAATTAGGAAATCTGTAGTAGAGACTGAGGAAGTGTCTTAAAATCCAACCTGTTATTTAAAATTGTTTTTAATTGGGACTGTAGTAGTGTTTTCTATGAAAAGACCACATGTAGTTGGAATGGAAAGGGCTCCATGTTGAAGGACATCCTGGCAAGAAGGAAAATTCATGCACATGTTTTCTGAATTCCCCATAAATTGTCCACTCCCAGTGACTGTGGGGGTGTGTTCTGAAGCTGCTCTCCTCCCCAAAGCAGGATTCCCAGCTTGGCTACAATCCCTGAGGTCATGGTGTGACTATAACATTTTAACCAGGAAACAAAGTACAGTGACTGAATGAAAATTTAGTGTAGATACATGAGGTCAGACAGGAATGAAAGCTCCATGGGCTTCACAGAAGTTTCGGAAATTCTGATTGACTCAAACCTGACCCAAACCCCAAAATATTTTATTTATGTATTTATATTTACCTCCTCTCTAATTCAATTCTGGGGAAAATCTTAATACTTCCTCAAGATTTCATTTGCAGAAAAAAAAACCCTATTAATGGGAAATTGCTTAACAAGTCCACAATTTAGGAATCAGTACAAGGAAGGGCGAGACAAGTGACTGATCAATAGCTCTGAGTGCAGGAATGGGTAAGATCGTCCAGAATTGGAAAAAAATTGGTTTATGGAAGATAGAGCACTTACACATCATATGGAAGAAAACACAATGAAGAAAACAAATATTCTGCATGGGAAAATTCCAACATTTCTTCCACATCAGAAGGAAAATCTGTTTCCTCCAGTGATGGAAGAGAGAGAGACAACCGCAGAGATTTGATCTAGACTTGCACAAAGCTCTGCCTGGAGAAGAGGTTGGAAGCCACCTCTAGAATTCACCAAGCCTAACCTCAAATCTCTCCATCATTCTGTTCCCTCAGAGAATCCCATCCAGCTGTAATAATAGATCAGAACACTGAGTGCTGAGATCTGAGTGATGTCACCATAAACATGACCAGGGAGCAGGACAGAATTCTCCTGATGGTTGCCAGCAAGAAGAATGAAAAATGTGACTAATTCTGAACATAATAGAGGGGCTTTGTTAGCAACTTCAGTAGACTTCATAAGAGTTCTTTGGAACTGCGGAATTTTAGGTGAAGACCTACCAAGAGGATGGACATGAGGGGAGAGTCGGGTAAATATGGAGGAGATCAAGGAGATCAAGGAGATCAAGGAGATCAAGGAGGTCCTCCTCACCATTTTACTGTAACCACACCATGGTTGCTGAAACCACTTGGGCAACAATTTAAAATAAATCTTTCTGGTTGATGATCATCTACAAAATCTCTCAGGGTACTCTAAAAATAATGAAAGAATGTCACCAAATCCACCAGAAATTCTGTAAAAGCTGCTATGGAACATGGTCAATGCAGGCTATGGATGACAGCATGATGCTCACATTTTCAAGCAGTGTCTAATCCTCTCCAAAGGTGCTAAGAGAGGATAACTGATATTTGAGATCCTAAATCTGCTAAATCATTCCAGCAGCCAATCTCCAAATGCTCACCAGATTCCTGGCATCCCCTCTGACACACTGATCCCAAAGAGAGGAGAGCATTCCAGAGGCCCTTTCCCATGCCATGAGGAGCCAGCAGGCCCCATCGGCTCCACAGCCCCTGCTAAATCTGACTCTGTGGATCACCACACTGCTCCTGCTATTTCGGATGCTTTGGTTTCCCCATGTAAGTCCTGGCCAGTTTTCAGCCCACTGGAAATCAGAGGCTGTTGCTGTGGTCAGGCCACTGCAGACAGCAGCAACTGCAGATACCCAGCAGACTTTGAAACGTCTCCTTCTCCTTCAAACAAAGCTTTGGCATCACCAGGCTGCCAAATGCTTATCTGAAAAGTCTAAGATGGTTCCCTCCACTTTGTCATGAGGAGTCAATCACCATTTAATTGTTAATTCGCAAAACAAGTGAGGGAAGTCAAAGCTGTCCTTCAGCCCTTGTGGAATGTGGAACCCTGGAGCTGGATTTTCAAGAGAACACACCACAAAGGGCAGCAATCAGCTCCAAGGAGCACAGTTTGGGATCTGAACAGAGGTTTCTCCCTGTGTCCAGGGCTCTCTCCTCCTATGGTGACAACAGAGCTCCTGTTGCCACAGGCAGTGGGGCCTGGAGCTGATTCCAGGCTCTCCGGGCCCAGGCTGGGGATGGGTCACTCACTGACCCCTCTAAGAATCAGGGACAAAATAGAGTCTGGAACTCTCAGTGCAAGGGGAACATCTGAGAGCAGATGTCTCTGCTGGGCAGTTTGGCTGCAAACATCCAGCACAGAGATGAATTTTGGGAGGCTGCAGCAAACCAGCTCCCTCTGGCAGGACCTTCCAAGAGTCCAAGCCTTGCCCTGAGCTCTCCAGAAGGGTTTCTTAGCTCGGCAGCCTATAAATACAGAAGGACTTTTCCTGTCATGGCACCACTGCTGTGTGCTGTGGTGTGCCCCAGACCACAGGGAAATTGGAACAGGAGGAGTTTAGCTGTGGGGTGACTCTGCCAGAGGAAAGATGCTCAGGGTCAGAGGCTTTTCAACCCTGGAATGAAGGAGTGTGAGCATTTCAGAGCAGGTGGAGGAGGCATCTCCCTGGAAATGACAACAGCAAAACCAACCAACCACAGAAGCTACAGAAGTATGGAAAGATTTAGGATGGAAGGACTCTCAAGGCCTTTAGAACAACCTCCTGTTCAAAGCAGGGCTGGCTCCAGTGCCAGCTGCTCAGGGCTTTGTCCAAGGGACTTCTCCAGATCTCCCATCATGGAAATTCCGTGTGTGTGAGTCACCACTCCTCTGTTGGACCACTCCTGGATTCCTCATGATAACAGTGAAACCACTGCTGGAAGGTCAGAGTGCAACCAGCAGGAGGCAAAGGAATGGATTAAGAGATGGGAGGATTGCAGAGCACTAATTTCTCAGGAAAGATTTTGTGAGTGGCTGGCTCTGACCTCTTTGCTAAAGGTTTTTATTTCCCCAGATCACTGAGTTGTTTGAGGTGAAATCCTGCTTCACCTGACTGCCAGCAGCCCTTAATGGCACACCCAGGACACCAAAAGGTCATCACTGCTTTACACATTTTTATAAAGGCACCAACTGCCCCCTGTAATGAGGTGGCTTAAAATCTTTTAAAATCCAACTCTTTCCATGGATCTTTATGGAAGCGGAGAAGGAATGCAGGAGGATTTTGCATGGATTTCTGAGGAGTAACAGCTGTCATAAGTGACAATGGCCACAGAAATGTTGCAGGTCATGCAAAAGGATTTTCTCAGTTCTACTCAGAGAACTATCAAGAGCAACAAATGGTGCAGGCTGGTAAAACAAATCTGGCATTTCAAGAACCAGAAAACCCTTGGCTCATTGTTTGTTTGTTTGTTTGTTTGTTTGGCATCTCTAGAAGCAGGAAAAGCACTGATAATCCAGATCAGTCACAGCACTTTGTCAGGGGTGATTGCAAACCAAATGTGGCTTTTCACCTGTTACAAAAATGCCCCATCTCACTGGGAATGGCCTTTTTCACACTCTTTCACTTTTAAGACCATTTAAGACTGCTAAAAATGTGTATTTTCTTTATGGTTTCTCTAGGACTATTGAGATATCGAATTATTTAAGCATTTCTAAAATGCTTCATCACTTCCTGGGTGACAGGGGAGAATTGCATGACCAACAATTTCCCAGAAAATTCCAAATGTCACAAACAGATCAAAAGTGGCAGCTGAAAGCGTTCATGTTCTTCATGAAAGAAACAAACCCCTTTGCAAGGTAAAGGAAAATGAGAACTAATAATTGCTCCCAGCCAAGTGTCCTGTCACACAGGGGGGGGCACACAGCATACTTGGCTGTATTAAATCATCATTTGATCCTTAAGATTGTGTAATAAAAGTTTTCAAGCACTTATCCCCATCTGCAAAACAGGTTTGAAATTACAGGTGATATTTTATTTTGTCAGTCAGGAGCCCATGGAAATGTTAAGGCATGCCACCACCGCCAGATAATTAAATGTTTTCCAGCTATTTGAAGATGAGGATTATTCAATTGTCATTTTCAAGTTCTTTGAGGTTGATGAAGGTGCAGATGTCAGAAAGACACTCAAAATGATCACGAACAGCTCCTTCCACTGCCTGCTAAAAAATTCACAGTAGAGCCTTGCAATGAAGAAAATCTGATCTTGAATGTGCTGATTAAGTTGATATTTAATGTAATAAAAATTGATAATTTTAAAAGGAAACATTAAAAACTTTCGATCCCAATGTTAATTAACATTAGCATTGATTTTCATCAAAAATTAATATTGGCTTCTTCAGGCCCTTTTAAAAAAATACATTAAGTTGCTAAACATTATCAAAGGACTGAAACTCAATAAATCTGAAGACTGAAGTTTAGTAAATGCTAAAAGCAGTAAATGAAGGGCTGAGACTCTGTAACAGCCAGTCTTTGGTTGGTTCAGGATGGGTTTGGCAAACCCTAGATGCATTCTCTGGGAATTTTTATTAAGAAATAATTTCAGTGTCCATCTTCATTGTATTTTTCTCAAGCATTGGAAAGATTTATAATGTTCCCTTCTACCTCAAATCCAGATCTTACAGGACAATTTTTTCATCATTTTGGGAGACAAAAAAAGCAGTGGATCTTCTGCCCAAATTTCTCCAAATTAGGGGGAGATTTGTCAACACACTGAGATGTTTGCACGCAGATAAATAGTTTTTTCAACCAGAAAATAGGTTTAAATTTTGCATTTGAGAATAACAGAGGTTTACATACACTAATATCCAAGGAAGTAAAAGGATTTTGTCCCTGACTGTGCCCTGCCATCGAGCACTGACCCTGTTTTCGCAGCCGAGGAGGGAGCTCAGAGTGAGGAGCTCTGCTCTCAGAGAAGCCACCAGCAAAGGATGCGAACTTCCTCCCACTTCCCCAAACCGTGACAAACCAAACCACGATGGGAAACTAAGGATAAAGCTCATTTTGTGGCAAAGGGGTCCGAATCTGCCCAGCTCCCGTTGCCGGGTGACACAGAAACCTCAGCGCTCCGTGCGAGATTTAATTTGGGCATCCCGGGGGCTGCAGCCGGAGCTTCCCCGCACACCAACTACCTTGTACCTCTCTTGAGCAGGCTGGGCCGGCCCTCCAGGCTGCAGTTCCAGCGCTCGCTGCGGAACTGGAACTGGCACTCGAGGATCCCCAGGCGGATCGCGTCCCGCAGCGTCTCCGCCAGCCCCGGCTCCCTCCGGCACAGCCGCTTCTGCTTGCGGGACAGCTGCAGCAGCTCGCACTGCTTGACGTGCCCCTTGCCTGGGGCTGAGCCCCCCGGGGCCCCCAGCGACGGGAAGTGGGTCAGGGCTTCTTTCCCGGTCAGGCTGGAAGGAAAGAAGCGGGAGAAGCCGTGAGTTTAGGGAAGGCATCGCTGGCATCGCTCGGGGTCACGCTGGACCGGAGCTCTGAGCCACCCTGAGGGGTCCCTGCCCACGGCACAGGGCTGGACTGGGTGGGCTTTAAAGGTCCATTCCAACCCGCAGCAGTTTGGGATTCTGGGTGGTTCTAAGATCAGGCAGGGGAAAGGTGAAAGAGGGAAGGATGTTCAGGAAGGTGCAGGTCGGGGCGTTTTACCAGCTCAGAGATCAATCAATACCAGATTGATTTGGTCTGGTACCCTCTTTCCACCACCCACCAGGGCAAAGTCCCAGACTGATGCTGCGGGGAGGAGGAGAAACCCACTTGTGTTGTCACCAGCAGCCCCGTGGGAAGCTCTCCTGGCTCCATGGAGAGAATATGACAACACCATTCGTGGGTCACAGCACGTCCAGTGTCACACACAGAGCCCTGGCTGCTGCTCACTGTGTCACAGCCCTGTGGGACTCCAAAAAGCAGGAGCCAGCTCCTTCCCAGGGTCTGCGTGCACTGGTACCACACCCCTGGACACAGCTCGGGAAGGCCAGTGGGAGGACGTCACCAGTGACCACCTTCCTCCACAAGCATGAGTTTTGCTGGAAAACACATCCTTGCTGAACAGAGTACAGGAAAGGTCAAATAAAAATGTCCTGTCAAATGCAATGGCAATGCATTTATGAGTAAATGCAATTCAGCTGAAAAATGTCACAAATATTGGAGACAAATGCTTTCACTTTCCATGGCAAGACAATATTTCTCTTGCAAAACTTGTCCCCCATTATATCTTCAGGATGCTTGAAATCACAGGGAAATTATTTTACTCTGATGCAGGATTTGGGGGCTGCAACCTTTAGTCTGGAACCTTTATTTTTGGACACTTCTCTTTCATGGTGGAGGATGCAAGTCAAGCACTGCAGCTGTGATTTGAGTCCCCCCTGTATTTCATAGATAGATAAAGTGTGTCCTGAGCTGTTCCTGAGCTATTTTCTAGATCTCCCTGTAGCCAGCCCAGCCTGTCCAGGCACAGGAGCTAGAGCACAGCTCTGCTGACCAAATCCCACAGCACCTGTACCCCACAGCCCCCAGATGTGCTCACACATCTGTAATTAAGAAAGGCAATTAACTGACACGTAGATTCACACAGAGACCTGCAAGCTACCCAAGAACCTTGGAACCCTTGTGGACCAAACAAGGATTGAACCTTAGAAACCAAGTGGGTGATAAGAATCTCCCCCTCCCGTTGTCACTGCTGAACTGGGGGCAGAAACAGGAGATGTCCCAGTGAGCCAAGAAATAAAAAGGCAATGCTGGAAACAGAGGCAGAGATTTGGGGTCAGGTTCAGCCCAAGAAACTCAAATGAACACAGCTTGATGAGCTTCAGAGAGCAGCACAGACTGCCCAGGTCACAGCCCTGCCTGGCCACAAAACCTGCCCAGAGGTTGCTCCAGGCTGAGCAGGAGGAACAGCCCTGAGGGATTGACCTAAGGCACTGAGACCAACCCATGATGAACCAGCTTGAGAGCTTTGCCTGGCTCACCCTGGTGCTTGAAATCCAACACACACTGGTGAACTGACCTGTTCATGGGGTGGGATCTCCCTGGGAGCACCAGCATAGCTGGGCACAAGCTCTGAAGCTCAAGAAGATCAAGATTTGCATGGACAGGGACAGCTCAGAGATCAGCAAAAGTCTGACTTAGGGATGTTCAGCCTGCACCCAACTCAGTGGGACAAAGCTGAGCTCAGCAGAGGTGTTGCTGTTATGTCAGAATAAAAACCCTCAGCCAGAACCTGGACTTTGCCTGGTAATGGGATTCCAGCACTGACATCCCAGGAAAGTGCACTTGTCAACAAGTGGAGTGGGAATGTGTTTTCTGTCCCTCTGCCATGCAGTGTCTGTGCTCCCAGGCACCAAAATTTCCCAAGTTCACGGCAGAGAGAGGAAATAAGGAAGAGGGAGCTGGCACTGAAGAGCTTAAGAGGCTGATATAACAACCCAAATCACTCACTGCTTGAAAGCACAGCTGCAACATTGCCAAAATTCAGGTACCAACTACTGACTGACCACGTGCCAACAGACCTGCCACCCATGCCAGGCATCCCACCTCCCCAAAATCCCCTCTTGCCAGTCTCCATCCTCATTTTAGTGTTCTCCATCCCAGCTAAACCATCACTCATCCCTTGTCAGATATTTGAGACAGCAGCAGGGGCTTCACTGACTATTTAGACCAAGCATCTCCTTCCTAGGCAAGGTGTGATCAGTTCTGAGCCCTTCCCTTTCACAGAGGTTCAGGAGCAGCAGGAGCTTAGTGCAGAGGCTCAGTGGCTCTGACTGCAGAGGAGTCCCAGGGTATGACCTCAACTGGGAAAAAACAGAGAATTGCAAGATAACTGTTCACTGTTTGTTCTTGCCATTATACGTCCTAATCCCAAGGGCCCAGGATATTGGCCAAAAATCCAGGAATCCCTTCTCCTTCAGGACAGAGAGAGCTGGCATTGCAAAGCAAGAGCCATCGGGTGAATGTAAAATCAGAAATTCAGCCCTTGAGCAGACCCAGTTTTACTAAAGGCAGTTAAGCTCCCCTGGATTTGTTTGGGGGCGGTTGATGAATTTCAAGTGGCAGCTGTAAAGCAAAGAATGTGAAGCTCCTCTGTAGCCGAGGGGTGTCTGATTCACCTCCAGGTGCTGACTCAGGAAGGAGAACGTGGTGCAAAGGCATTGCTGAAACCTGTGTGAGAGGGAGAAAAGGTGGCAAAGGGATCTTCGAGATTTACGAGAGATGTGATGAATGACCCAACCCAGGGACGAGCTCAGAGAAATTCTAGAACCAGAGTAGAACTGGTGGGCAAAGTAAACACAGAACAGTGGAGAAGAGTCAACACAACCTCTGTGGAAGGTGGTCAGGCCTCTAAAAACTTAAGGAGTCACTGCACACACAGACCAAGGAGAAGCCAGATGTTCCTGTCTGCTTGGACAGGTACAGCTGACAGATTTCCAAAATAGCTTGTGTAAGAACACAGGTAGGCAGGATACCTTGCACAATTCCCACCAGGAGAAGAAGGGATACTAGGAGAACACAGGGCTGTGGAAGCAGGGCTGGCCTCCAAGTGAGAAAAGATTATTCTGATCTCTAAAACAGAAGAATCAGGGGGAATTGTGATAGTTTATTAATTGTTAGACTTAAAATAAATGAGGCTGTAGTTAAACTTGCAGCCCTTCTCAATGCAGGGCACAAGGAATGCCAAAATGTCCACGTATTCATACAAACCATGGGAGATAAACTCATAAAGGGACCATTAAACACAAAGCTACTTTGACATGGGTAATTCTGGATGTGAGGACTGCCAGAAGCTGGAAAGGATTCTGAGGGAGCATCTCAGTCTGCCACCCTACTGCTGTTCATGCTTTTGTCTTCATGTTCATTTTTACCCAGTGCTATTGAGGGTGGTGAAGCCACACCAACCTTTGGCCTGAGTTCTACAGTCTGGACAGGGATGATCTCAACGATGTCCTTTGACCCACCAGGATTTGGGAGAAGGTAGCATTGCCATGCTCCAGGCTCTGAAGGATGTTGGGTGCTAATATTTGTGGAAGAGAGGCACCATAAAAATCTTTGAAGAATCTGATCCCATTTTCATGCCAATCTCAGTAGTGCACAGCAAATACAGCCTGGGACCACACACAGAGACACCAAATCTAATTCATCATTTTCACCATTCAAAACAAAAGCTTCATTGGGAAAATCACTTCCCAAAACTGGATCCAGCAACACTTTTAGTTCTGAAAGAAGTAATGCAACATCCTACACAGGTAGTTGGTTGCTCAGGCAAACTTATTTAATATTGATTATTATTTTTCTTGTTGTTGTTGTTGAATTTCTGAAGTTCCAACACACAGAATAACTTGGTTTTTCTCTAGAAATGGAGGTCAGAAATAACCAGATGGACAGAGCTCACTTAATGAAATATGCAGTAAATTGGTTAATCCAAATGACTAAAGCTACACAGAACACACCTTTCTATGGTGGTGTCCCTTGTGCAAACTCTCACACTTGTCACCTGAGGCAGGGCAATGTCAGGAAATAATTATATAAATTACGCAAACAATTCCACTGCTGTGTGTGAAGTTCCCAGGATCAGGAGTCACAGTCAGAGCACAGACACAGCTCCCAAAACTCATCTCTCACACAACTTTCAATTTAGACAAGCAGGCAGAGGAAATCAAGGAGGTGCCCAAGGCCATGCAGGTGACAGTGGCACAGCCGGGAGCAGAAGCCACTCTGAGCCAGGACAGGCACAGAGATTGCCCTGTGAGTGGAGGCTTTGCAGGCTCCCACCACAACTGTGTTTTATCAGAGCTAACACAGGATCTGATCAAGATCAGAGTATGCAAACATTTGTACAAGATTAAATATAAAATATGCAGATATTTGCAGTCAGGAAAACTGCATCGTTTTAGATGATTTAGAGTTTATTATCTAAAGATCATACAGCAAAGAAAGTGAACTCTTTGAATTAATGCACACCTGCTCGCAATCTGAAAGAACAATAAGGATCTCCAACTTTATTTCTCTCTCCTTTTCTGTCTAAGCACTTTGCTAAATTCATCTATTTCCTTTAATCTCCTTCCAGCCACATTCCAGCTGCTTAAGAGACTTTTAATGAGAGCCTGTTCCTGTGCAATGCCCAATGTCCTCTGGATCTGAAAGGTCTTAAAATCCAGTAAAAATATGCCTTTCCTACCTCTCCCAAGCAAGGAGAAAAATCAAAGCAGCCCACAACAGGACTCCATATCTGATTTCAGGGGCCTTTCATGTTCCACAGGAATATCTACACCCCACGGAGAGCTGCAAGAAGCCTTCAGGAAAGGCTGAGAGAATGTGGGACACAACAGATGGAACCAAGGCCTGTGCAGTGCACAAAGGTCCCCAGCTCCCCTCTGTCCCCAGCAGCTCTGGGAAACAGAGTTTCCATCCTTTCAGAACCAGCACAATTTAATCCTCCCCGTCTGTCCCTGGAGAAAGGCTGGCCTGTGAGTGCAGTACTGCTGTGACTGATCAGGATGGCTCCTCTGCTTTGTACCCCCACTGCCTGCAAAGGAGGTGGCAGAAATCCCCAGAGTGTCTAAACTATAAATCTCAATCATCAATACTGAGATTTAACAGTTGATACCAAAGCTTTTCACTTTCCTCCACCAGACTTGTCATTTCAGCCCCTCGGGCAGGTGTTTCCATACCTGCTATCCTCCAGCTTTTCTATCAAGTTTCTGCTCCTCACAAGGAGAAAAAGCTTGAATTAAAACCTCAGATGAGTTCACTCGACACTGTGAGTCAGAATCCTTTGAGATGGATTGTTTGCTGTTTGCTGCAGGCCCTGCCTGGGAGCAGTAACAGATGATGTGTCCAGGTCCAGACTCATTTTTTTAAAAGAATTCTCCCGAAGCTCCACAGAGGACAGGATATAAAATTCCTACATCAGAAGAGCTGCCAGTTTGGGAGGAGAGGCAACAATCAGGTCAGGCTCCTGCTCAGGGCTGTTCCTCCTCACCAGCTCTGGGCTCCCACAGTCTGGACATCCTGGGTTTGATTCCTTTCACCTCCCAGCTGAGCCACAGGAAATATCTCCATGTGGATCCTGATTCCAGGGCAGTTCCAGGGCTGATCCCAGCCCAGGGCAGCAGCTGGGCAGTGGTTACAGGGGAGAGCAGATTTTCACTCTAACTCTGGACTGGCCACATTCCCCAGAACATTCCTGCCATGAGACACTCAGCACCCAGTGGGATGGGATTTTAGAACCTGTGCTACACTGAGACAGTGACTAAAGAGAGTCTGGGAGCTGAAGAGAATCAAAAAGCATCCATGGAAAGCCTTTCCCTCTGCAGCCCCACAGCCCCTCTGCTGTTTCACCACAGACTCCATCCTCAGTCTTCCCAAATCTCAGCTGAAACTTTCCTTCCCTCTCCATTTCTCTCTCTTTTTTAATACCCCAGTATTCTGTGTGACTGACAAGGACAAAAATGATACTGGAACAAGCCCTCCTGAAAGTGGATTTTTCCTTTGAGGAACAATGATGCAGCCTGTAAATAATATCAGCATTTAATTATCAGCTCAACAGGAAGAGAAATATCCTCAGAAAGCTTTCCAGGAGCACTCAGAGCTGGACAGCAGAGTTGCTATTTGAGGTGCATTTGGGCCATTAGATTTATCAGGGAAATGCTGCAATAGGACATTTACCAGAGCAAACAATGGAATGTGGTAACTGGGTAATGGGATGGAAAGCAAGGCTTGCTGGGCACCTCTAGAAGGATGCAGGAGATGTGAGGAGAGCTTTTTTAAGGATGATCACATTTACTCTAAGGTATCATTTGACACATGATGCTGCTTGCAAAACTGTGCAATGGCCCTGCAAATCACGTGCTGTTTTTACTCTCTGACAGCCCCAAAAAATCCTTCCCTCAGGAAATGAGCAAAAACCAAAGCACTGGCTTTGATGGAGCAGAACCAGCAGTAAATGCAGAGGGCACGGGCAGGGCTGAATCAAGAGGAGCTGTGAGCTCAGCCAGCACATCCTGTGAGATTCCAGGCACCTCAGGTATTTCAGGATGAGTTAAAAGGAAAAGCTGCCCATGGAGCAGGGGCCAGCCTGGCCCATGGGTGAGACACGTCCCAGCCTGTTCCACAGAGGCCTCCGCAGGAGAAAGCTTTGATCAGGTTTGGTGCTTCCACCTTCCCACCACCCTCCTACCTGGGGTGGGTCTGTTCTGGATTCTGCCCTGGGAGAAGCTCTTTGCCCTCCAGCACATCCTAAATGCCTTTTCACCTTGTGAAACTTGAACAAGGAGACAACAGGAGCTTTTAATGAGGTCTGGAGACATTCCCACCACCTGAGGAGCTGAACATCCTGAGAGGAAAAGCACGAGAAGGAGGGAATGCTTTACAGGATGCTGCAGGGTGGGGGAGGACTGAAGCAAAGGTGGAAGCAAAATCAGCTCAAAGGGAATCAGGAGCTGAGGACTCTGCACACTCCTGGATTCCTGCATCCAGAGAGCCAGGCAAGCCCAACACAACCCCAACAACAGCCAGGCCACGTTTCACACAGAGCTTATTTCCTCTCCCTCTCCTAAAAGCAGGTTTTCATCTATCCCCTGTGGGCCCAGCACCAGGAGTTCAGCATCTGCTCAAGCACAGCCAGGGAGCCACAGCTCCAGGAACTGGGAGTGGGGTCAGACAGGGCTTGGAGCAACCTGGTCCAGTGGGAGATGCCCTTGCCAACAGCACAGGGTGGGACTGGGTGACCTTTAAAGGTCCCTCCCAACCCAACCCATTCTAGGTTCCTCTGAATTTGTCCATTGTAATGCTGTGTTCACCCTGGCAAAACTTTGTTTTCTGTATTTCAAGGTGAGCTGCATCTTTGCCAGGCCCTTGGACCATTTTTGCTGCACTATCCCATGCACTTCATGCTTTACTTTGCCCTGATGGAATCAAACTTGGCATTTCCTTCACCCTTTGAACCAGCAATTCTTCATCTTTGCCACATCCACAGCAGTAAGGGTTCAGGTGTGTCTCTGCATGTTGCCACCCAAAAGCCTCCTTCAATTTTTCTTACATTTTTTCAGGATTTCCCCATTAAGTGTTTGGAAAGCCAAGATTTGGGTCATATGCCTACGTCTCTCCTGTTTGTTATAACGGACCCAGGGTCCCCAGTCCCCTCCAGTTCAGTAATAATTTAGGTGTGAGATGGGTTTTCTCCCAAACCAAGCCATATCAGACATTCACTTCTAAAATATTCAAGCTCCTCTTGAGTCTTTCAACTCGATTTTGTATCTGAAAGCACCCACGTATCACACTGCTCATCACCACCACACTCCCTGAGCTCTTAGACTTGGGTTTCTGCTTTTGGCTTTCAGATGAAGAGCTGAGAATACATGGGACACAACTGTGTCAGACCCCTCAAGTTAAAAACCCACATTGAAAATTGAACCTACAGCCCCAGATCCTGAGCTGGGCATGGTCAGGAGGCAGCACACCCAGATTTCATGTGCCCAGAAAGCTGCTTGTACCAAAAAGATCATTGACACAGAGCAAAGGATCACTGAGGTTGCTTTAACAGAGTCCACCTTGAGCAGTGACAGCTCTGTGTTGTTATCTGGAAGGGCAGCACAAATTCATTCAGCCACGTGCACATCCCTGTGGCTGGAAAGCCAAATTCTCCCTGCAGCCCAACCCCTTCATGGACTGAGAGCTGACACAGGCCCTGAGTGACTGAGAAAGGGGAACTCCCCCCAGAAGGGACGTAGGTGTGATTAGGTTGAATTATACAATTAATAAATTTAAAATCCAGAGAAAACTTTGCAGCAGAAATGAAATACCAGTCATGTCCTAAATAAGAGGTGCCAAGCCAGCAGACACTTCCCAGCAAATGTAGGAAGAGGTGTCTGGCATGAGGTGGGAGGATCAGGGAGAGGGAACAGGACCCTCCACGTGTGTAAGGCAGCACAGACCAGCCCTGAGCAATTCCATCGCTGAATTATGAATTCTCCTGTCTGTTCTGCCCTCACTGACCAGTGCACCCACAGCTCTGCTTACCATGGGAGTCTGGAAATCCTGCCTGTGGAGCAGCTCACATAGAAAACAAGACAAAAAAACCCCAGAACACTCTGCATGGGAAATTCTGCCTTGACCCAACCTGTTACAAACCCATCCCTGCCTCTATCCCAAGCAAACTAAAACGGGGGGAAGGCACAAACCCAGGGACAGCTGTGCCCGGCTGATGCTGATCCTGCAGTGTCCCGGCTGGAGCAGCAGCTCTGCCCCTCTCTGCCCGAGCACACCCTCCGTCCCTGGGCTGGATTCAAGCCCCGCAGGACCCTCCCGTCCCCATCCCTGCCTGCTGAGCTCTGGCTCCCTGCGCCAGCCCCTTCCTCCCACCTTCCACCCCCAGGGAAGCAGCCAGCAAGGGGGGAATCAGTGCCAGCCACTCCCAGGGCTAAATCGCACCCTGAGCAGCCCCGGAGCGCACTTGAGGGGTATAATCCAGTTTTCTTCCCTCTTGCTGCCACCCGTTTCCACATCCCGCTCTCTCACGGTTGATTCTCTCCTGGTCCCCTCTGTCCGGGCTCGCCGGGAGCGCGGGGAGGCTCCTGCGACCCCAGCACCCGGTGTCCCCTTCTCTCGCCCCCCGCCCCGCATCGCCCCGGGGTGGTGCCAGGGCTGCCCGGGTAGTGCGGGGGATGCGCCG
>JAHLSL010000159.1:245372-286685 GCA_025920805.1 Petroica traversi | reverse complement strand
CCCGTCCTGTCCCGTCCCGTCCCGTCCCACTGCCGCCGGGCACTCCCGGGGTTCCCTGGGGACCCGCCGCCCCCCAGCCCTCGGGGACACCGCGCCGGGTCCCTCCATCCTCGCGGGATCCCTCCATCCATCCTTCCCCGCGGGATCCCTCCATCCATCCCCGAGCAGTTCCTCGATGCCGGCGGGATCCCTTCCGTACCCATGGGATCGCTCCATCCCCGTGGGATCTCTCCATCCATCCTTCCCCGCGGGATCCCTCCATCCTTCCCTTGCAGTTCCTCGAGCCCGGCGGGATCCCTTCATCCTCCCTGGGCCTCTCCGTACCCATGGGATCGCTCCATCCCCCCGGGATCACTCCATCGTCGTGGGATCCTTCCATCCCCTCAAGATCCCTCCATTCCCTCAGGATCCCTCCATCCCCGTGGGATCCCTCCATCCCCGCCGGGTGTCCCCTTCTCTGCGGGATCCCAGGGCGACCCTCGGGGCTCTGCGCTCCCAGACGGCGGCGGGACTCGGTGGGCTCAGCACCAGGCTCCAGGATGCCCGGCAGCGCCCCATGGAATGACAGCTGTGGGTGCAGAGGGGGAACATCCCCTTTCCAAGCCTCAGCACTGTCTTCGAGCAGTTGTTTGGGAAGGGAAGCGTCAGGGAAGAGGGGAAGAGGCACCTCTGTGCCCGGGCACCCAGCACCCCCCCAGCACATCCCTCCTGCTCCAGCTCGCTGCTCTGCTGCTCAGGGATGATCCCAGCACGTCCCAGAGCATGGAGCAGACAAACCAAACATGCATTGCACATCCCCTAGAAATTCTGGGGGGGAAGAAAGTCTCCAGACAAACCTCCCATACCAAGACAGGCAGCTGTCAATCTAGACAAGGATGGCTGCAGTTTTGTCCAGCCAAGTCCCGCAGACCCCCAGAGATGCCCATCCCCACACCTGCCTGGGCACTCATCCTCAGGTGCACAACCCTACAGGGAAAGGGGGTTTCACATCCAGCCTGATCCCTCCAGGAGAAGAGGGTTTAATGTCCAGCCTGCTCCTCCCAAGTGCAATTACACTAACTTTCATGGAGGAACCCAGAAGCAAATTTCCGGAACCCAAAAGTGGCCATTGGGATAAAGATGCAATGCCTGCCCTCTGAAAACACTCCCACAAAGTGCCAGGGCTGTGGAGCCACACGTGGGGAAGGGTCTGGACAGGCACAAGGAACCACCCCTGAGGCAGTGGCTGAGAAGGGCTCTGTGCCGAGCTGGAGCTGCCCTGCTGCACGTCCCACCCTCCTCCAAACCCCGGGTACCTGGGAGGTGCTTTGCAAACAGCACAAAGGTGTGTTCGAGGCTGGGAAATCCAGCACTTCCAGAGACAAAGAATTCCCAGCAGGACTCTCAGGGGCTTCAGGATGAGGAGGGAAAGATTTGTTCTCTGCTCCTGGGACCAGTGCTGTTCTCCAGTCCATACCTGGCCTTGTCCTCTTTGTTTCCCTTCTGCCAGAGCCCCCCTCAGCCCTGTCCCTGCCAGAGATGGGCTGTCAAGGACTGGGGGTTTTAGGAGATGGATTGAGGTAAGCAGGGATGACAGGAACAGTCACCATCTCACACCAGTCCTGCTGCAGCAGGGAGAGGAAGCTCTGCTCTCCTTCCATGCTCTGTCCTGAGCTGAGCTGTGTCCCCTGGCACAGGAGGTTGAGCAGGGCTGTGGTTTGGGAAGGGAAGCAGAGGAAGGTGCAGGGCTGAGTGTCACAAAAATCCGTGGCTTCATGAAGGGGATGAGATGGGAGTATCAGACACCATGAAAAATGGGGTGAAGAAGGGTGGTGTAACTGTTTCAGCCCTTTCAGAGCTCCCCAACACCCAGAACTGTCCCAGGACCCTCCTGATCCCCCATTAACTGCTCAGCTGAGCCTCATCTCAACCTTGTTACCCAAATATTCAGGGAGCAGCAAAGTTCCTTTTCCCTGTCCCTCTGCTCTTCTCCTTTCCTGCTCCTGGCTGGGCTCATCAGGTGAGACACAGAGATTTGCAGATTTTGCCAGCCCTGCTCACAGGTGTTTGCATAAGAAACACTTCTGAGGCTATTTTTGAAAGAATCACAGAATGGGTTGGGTTGGAAGGGCCCTCATTCACCCCCTTCCACTATCCCAGGTTGCTCCAAGCCCTGTCCCACCTGGCCTTGGACACTTCCAGGGATGAAGCATCCACATTTTCCAGTGAATTGTACAGGAATGACTGGGAGAGGGTGTTCTTTTGCTAATCCTCTCATTTTTTTACTCACTTCTTGCTGCCACAACATTATGCAGAGGATACCAGCCTGGGCATCAAGGAATTATGGACATTTTCCAAGAGCACCTCAGGGAATGCATTTGCACATCTGTGAATATTTTTCAGCCACTGCCAAGATGTCCTGGGAGCAGCTCAGGAGGATGGCAGCTCCTTGTCCCCAGCTCTGAGAGTGATCCACCAGAGAGCACCATGCCAGGGTCCCCAGGGTCACATCCAAGCCTTGATGTCTTTGGCAGGGAAGGTCACAGTGCAGCCTCTGCAGCTCTGCCAGGACTTGCTCTCCAGATCTCAGGGCTCTGGTGCACCACAGCCCCAACCCTTTGGGTTCTGCAGCAGCCCAGGTCCCTCTTCTCAGGCTTTGGGGGAAGCTGTGACACCCTTAGGGCCCTCGTGGGTGCTCAGCACCTCAGTGTGTCACAGAGCTGCCTGGGTGTGTTTTTCCCATCTGCTGGGCAGGGCAGGGCAGAGCTCCCCCAGCACCTCTGCCAGAGGGAACGGGAGAGGTGGTGGCTGCAGGTGAGGGGCTTCCAGTAGTTCTGGGAATTCTTGGAAGTCCAACACTGCTCTGCCCAGCACACAGATCCCCGGGAGGGGTGTGAAGCCTCCTAGAGGAAGGAAGGAGTCCTGGACTCCCCACGGGACTGTGCAGCCACACCCAGAGCTGCTGAGGAAGGGTGGATGGGACTGGCCAGGACCCAGGTGATGAAGTGCCCACAGAGGAAAATCCTGTGCTGATGTTTGAACCCTTCAGTCCCAGACAGGGAATTCCAAGGACAGAGCAGCTCTTGGGAGGTTGCTGAGGTGGGCAGGGGTGGGGAAGGGGGCCCAGACACCTCTCTGGTGCCTCTGGGGAAGTGTCTCTGATGTGAGGAATGTCCCTGTGCCTGTCATGTCCCTGTGTGCCTTCCCATGCAGTTTGGAGGCCACATTTTCACACCTCTGGCAGTATCCATTTATATTGGAAGAGTTATGGTTGGCAGGACACATCTTCCCTTCTGGCTGGGGTGGGGGAGGGAATTCCAAGGTGGAAGTGTCTGGGGACAGGAGGAGGAGCAGCCCCAGCCCCTGTGTCCCAGCTGGGGCTGGCTGTGCCCATCTCAGCCCAGCTCAGGCAGTGGCTGCACTGAAGGGCTGCCAGCAGAAAAGGCTCAGCTGCTGGGCAAGCTGAGCAAACCCTGAGGCCATGGAAGGGACCTGTGACCTCCTGTTCTTGGGCCTGGCTGCTTCTGCCAGCAAAGGAAGCCCGGGAGAGGTGCTGGGCTAAGGAAGGACAGCCCTGTCTGTGCTCTTCTCCTCCTGGCAGGACAGTGGAGATGAATTTTCAGCAGGAGATGTCCAAGGGACAGCGTGTGGGACAATGTGAGTGCTCTGCTTGTCCCCAGACCTCTCTTCCTCATGGATTACAGGGCAGCTGCTGTAGCAGGGCCTGTCCCCACAGTTCCTGCCTGGCACGAGGTGTGACAGAGCCCAGCCTGCCAGGGGAGGGTCCAAGCAAGGAGAGAGCAGCACAGACCTGGACCTGCTCTTGGGGAAAATCCAGTGAACCTCAGCAGTTGGCCAGTGAAGAGCTGGGGCTGAAGGAGGATAAAGAGAAGGTGTGTGGATGTCTGAAGAAGAATCAGGAGAGACACCAGACAGACCTGGAGGAGGATGAGGTGGTGGAGCTGGGCAAGAAGCAAGTCCAGGAGCAGGAATGTGAGGGGCTCTGAGAGCCTCAGGACTTGGTTCCAACAGCACAAAGGGAAAAGGCTTTGCCAGAGGCAGGGCTGAGGCTCAAGTGTGCTGAGGACTTCGGAGAACAAGGCTCAAATCCATCGGGGAGAGGACAACCGGTGAAAATAGGAAGGCAGCAGGAGTACCTCAGTACCTGAGGGGTGTCCCCAAATGGGGGAGTTGCTCTCACTGTCCCATTCACAGAGCAAGGCCAAGGCTCAGCCTTTGCCACTAAAACCTACAAGCCTGGAGGAAAAACAGCTTCTTCTGTCCTGGCAAGCTCCTGTATCCCAGTTCCTGGGGACATTCTCCAGGGCTTGTCATCATAGATGCCTCTCCAGTTGTTTTGTTTCAGAGCTGATTTGCTCTGTGCTGGTTTGACAGCAGTTTTAAGGGCATTTCTCAAGGCACAATGGCCATGTTTTTCTTCTAAAGCAGATAATTTCTGGGCCAGCTGCTTCTTGCACTGCCCCATGGCCATCTGGGCAGGTACCTGAAGCAGCAGGGATTTCACATGGGGGTTTTATCTGGGGCGTTTCAAGGACATTTTAATACAATTTCTGTTGCCACCTGGCTTCATTTGATTCACCACAAAGACGCAAATGTTGTGAGATTTTGGAGATGTTGAGGGATTCATGCAAACCCAAGAAAATTTCCCACTCAATGTTTCTTTTATGCTGGATTTGACTTCACAGGAATTTCTGATACTGATTAAACCTATTGGGAATGATATTCACATTTTCCCAGCCAGGGCTGTGCAAAACCCACCCCTCTCCTCTTCTGAGTTGTGAATAGGTCCACACAGCCCTGTCCTGCTCACACAGCCTGGCTGCAGGTCCCACGCTCCAGAGAGGATGTCCAGGACCCCATGGAATCACCAGGGTTTGTACAGCCCACGAAACAAAAGCCCCTTCCCCTCTCAGGAGAAGAAAGCTTTGGGATGGGCAGCAAAAGCTCTCAAGCCCCTTTCTCAGGGACTGCCCAGAGACGAGGAGGAGGTGGCAGAGAAGTGACATCATCCAGCTGCCCCCTCTAATTCAGATGCAGTTTTCTTTTGGCTTCTGTGGAGCACAGAGTTGGCAGGTCCTATCCCCAAGAATGAAGCAATATTTCGCATTTCTGTCGTGCTTGTAGAATTTTGTCCATCCCAAGGTCACATCTTCTGCAGTAATTGATAACCTCCTTCCCAGCACTGCAGCACTGCCCAGGCACAACCTCCACAGGCACCACACAGGACCTTCACAGCAGCAAAAACCAAAAATCAGGAGCAAGGCCTGAGGGATTCCCTGATATCCCTGATATCCCTGATGGGGGTATCACATGGCATCGTCTGATCCCAAATACTCCTCCTGAGGCACCTTTGGCCAGCACAGGATCCTCTTGCTTCTGCTGAGCTCCTTCCCTCTCCCAGCAGTGTGAGGCACACCTGGATTGCCCCAGACTGGGACTCCAGGCCATGGGGTGCCCTGAGTGTGCCAGGACTGCCAAGACTGGGAGAATCCTTTCCCTGGCTGCCAGGAATTACAACCAGCTCAAGTAAGGATTGTATTCATCCTTTAGAGAGGCCCTAGCTCCCGTTAAGCCATCCCACCACTCAGAACCTTTGGTTGCCTTTACCGCAATTCCCAGCACCTGCCCTGGTTCTCCTGGATCTTCACTGGCAATGAGGAGAACACAGTGGCAGATATTCCCTATATTTTTCCTATTTTAGCCTGCTGATGTCCTGTTCTCCTTGATGACCATCCAGGAGGTTTGAGATGATATTTTTATAGAAGGCTGTGCTGAATGAAGCCCTTGCTGCATACTGGAAACTCACTGTCCATAAAGAGAAGAAGAATTAGCTCAGATGTCAACGTTCCATCCCAGACACGAGACAGATCCCTCCTCCTGTGCCCCACTGAACAGCATTGTCCTGGCACAAGGGTGCTTCTTCCCTTGTGAGGAAGGCTGAGGAGGGAATCAACCCTCAGCTCCTCACAGGGAATGTCCTGGAGCACTGATGTTTCACCCAAGCACAGCTGTGCAGCTTCACATCCCTCAGTGACCCTGGACCTGCATGGTTTGGGGTTTTCCTCAGCTCATCCCTGTGGGAATGGCAAGGAGCAGCAGCTGTTGCCTACGAGAACCTGATTTCATGGTGCTTCAATGGAGATCCAGGCACAGGTGAGGCCCCTTCCCACCTCCCACCTCAGCCAGGGGTGCTGTGGAACAGTGAAAGGTGTGGAGAGTCACAGCAGAGCCAGAGATGTGGAGAAGGAGCCACAGGGCTGGGATCCCTCAGTTTGGATGAGAGACAAGGGATGCAGGTACAACAGAGCTTGTCCAGACCTCACTCTGATAGGGAGCAGACAGGAATTTACAATTATTGTGACATCAAGTTATGTCGTTAAATGGCATTTTAAACAAAACCCCCCACTGGATTTTATCTGAGGTGTGTGCTCAGTGTGTCCCCTTCGCACAGCCAGGACATTGTCACCAGGAGCTCTGCAGGTGACACCAAGTCACAGAAGCCAAACGTTCACATGCAGTTTAAGGAGAAACCACGTAGATTTATGGAAGGAAAAACCCCCACTGTTACTAAAGCCATCAACACTACCTTGGGCTGGGGAAGTCCCTAAGCTGCAAATTTTTGCTGTCTGGGAAATTTTTCAGGAGAAGTCTCATTACGTGCACATTCTGTTCCTGTGATTTTTCCCAAGGAATCTGCTTTTGCACAGCATTGCTGCTGGGCAGGAGCCAAATTTCAAAATCTAAACAGAAAATTGGGGAAATTGTGAAACAGATCAAAAGCAAAATCAAATTACAAAGGTGGCGAAAATGAAAGCAGGGGACATGTCATGGATCAGACACATGCAAACCTCAGGAAGATGAAAGGCAGAAGGAACATGATGAGACTCCTCTGGAAAAGCCCTCTGCTCCCTGACAGCCTCCGAGTACCTGGTGGGGATTTCCTGGTGTAGCTTTGTCTGGAGATGCAGCAGGTCAGGGTTGGATCCACAGTGTCCAGGGGGGGTGGGAAGGAGCCCCATGTTCCTGTTTGTGCCAGGGTAGGGGACACTGCTGAGGAGTCCCAGGGCCCTCAGGTGAGGTGGGCAGAGAGGAAGGAGAAGCACCAGGAGTGTCCAGAGGACCTGAAGTCCAGGACTCAGAACCCACACGTGTCCCCCAGGGCTTCAGCACAAACAGAAGCTGAGTGAGGGGTGCCATGAACCCACCTGTACCCCACCATGGGAGGGTTCCAACCTCAACCCAGCTGGGACCTGACAGAAATTGAAATCCTGGATTTCCAGCTTCCTTTGGCAGTGAAAGGTCCCTGTCTGTGCAGCAAGGCAGGACAGGGAGATGGAGGGACCAGCTGTTCCTCAGGGCACTTTGAAGGGAGCCCTGGTGGTGTTACTTGTCCTGATGAAAAGCTGTGTTGTGCCCCCAGGAAGGCTGGGGAGGCTGCAGCCTGACAGTGAGGCAGGAACAGCTCCCTGCCCACAGCAAGGGGTTGGAACTCGATGATCTTCAAGGCCCCCTCCAACCCAAACTATTCTCTGACCCTGTGATGAGGAGTCAAAACGAGGGGACAGCACAGACTGCATCTCTCAGTAGGGCCTGCTGCCACCAGACAAGGTGTGACGGATTTAAACTAAAAGAGGGCATATTCAGATTAGGTATAAAGAAAAGAATGAGTTGTGAGGCCTTGGCACAGGTTACCCAGGGAAGCTGTGGCTGCCCCTGGATCCCTGGAAGTGCCCAAGGCCAGGTCAGCAAGGGTTGGAGCAGCCTGGTTTTGTTGAAGATGACCCTGCCCATTGCAGGAGGTTGAAAATAGGAGGTCTTTAAAGGTTCCTGGCAACCCAAACCACGCTGTGACTGCTCAGGACAGGAGTGAGGAGCAGGGCCAGGAGAGTCCTTGCACCCTGGAGGAAACAGGAGAACAGAAAGGAGCTCGCCCATCCTGGTCAGTCTTGCTGAGCTCCTAGGAAAGGGCCAACAGAGAGGCCTCCAAGAGGTCTCTTGAATGGAAGGAAAGGATTGTTAATCACAATTAATACTCAGTCAGTCCATGTGGAGATGCTGGGCTGCAAGAAGGGAATCAATGACAAACTGAGCCAACCTAAGAGCTCGGTGCTGCCTAAAGAGGAATCTCTCTTCCCCTCCTTTCTTCATCCCCTCTGCTCCCGCTGCAGTCCTGAGCACTGTTTGACACCATATTCTGCATAATTCTGCAAAATCAGACATCTGAACCATTGAACAGAGAGCTCAGTGGCCCCAGCTGGTTCCAGGGGGTGTTTGGGTGGACACCCAGCGTTTTGCAGAGAGGAGATGTGGGGAGCAGCCCCCTCCTTCTGTCCGTGCTGGGCTAGGAGCTGAGCTCCCACTACCTCAGGAGGTTCATCCTGCCCCACACGTGTCCTGGTGGTGACAGCAGGGACTGGGCATGAGACCCCCCCCCAGCCTGAGCTCTGCAGGGCCAGCCAGGCCCTCAGCTGAGCTGGGGGAGCTGAGCTCACCCAAAATGTCTCCAGTTCCACCCCAAATGAGACCTTTCCCAGAGAGCTGGGCCTGCAGCTCCAGGTGCTGCCCTGGGATGAGCTGAGTGCTTTGCAGGGAGGAACAAATTGTGATTTCCAGAGCACTGAGCACACACCTCATCCATCAGGTGCATTCTGGTAGATGAGTCAGGCTCAGGAGAACAAAATCCAGGGAGTGCAGCCAGGCAGGGCCTGTCTTGCCCCTTACCCATCCTCAACCAGTGGGACCACATTCCAGGAGTGGGACCAAGTCCTGGATCACTTTTGAACCCACGCCACTTAAGGAATGCTTTCAGGAGCTGTGTTTGGAATCCTCTGGGTTTGCTGCCAACCACAGCTTCCTGGCCACAGCCTGTGGGCCAGTGGCTACGTGCTCTGGGCTTCCTTCTCAGCGAGCTGCACCCTCCAGACATTGCTCTGGGAAACGGCCATGGAGAGGACAAATAGCCACGCACAGGAGCAGGGAGGTGATTAAGAGGAAACTAAGTGCATGTGGATGCCAGACTGGAGGGTTCTGAGAGCTGCAATGAGCTACAAACAGCCCCAAATCGATCATCTGCTGCTGCTTCGGCAAATAAATGGGAGTGGGGAAGAGCCTGGGAGACTCGGAGGCGAAACACGGAGCTGGGAGGAATAGGAAAGGACAGAACAGGAATAAATTGGGGCTGAGAGGGAAGGCAGGGAGTGCTGATGGAATGCACACCCACTAAAGAAGAGCTTAGGGGGTACATTAATATTTGAGCTACAGATTAGTAAGAAACCGAGGGGGAAATATTATAAAATTATTATAAGCCCTTCCACACAAATTTGGCAAAGTGGGCTCTGTCTGGGGATTTTCTTTCCTTCCTTCTGCAAACGGAAAAACATCCTGAATTTGCCGCTCCGACTGTCCGAGGGGGAAACCTCCCCCTCACAGGGATGCGCCGAATTTGAAGTCTAAATTTGCAGCCGAAACGCGTTAAATTGGACAGAATTAACAGCAAACTGAGTCCTGCTGTGAGTCTGGGTACGGCCGAGGCTGCCCCGAGCCCATTCCCGCTCCGCTGCCGCTCCCTTGCCAGCAGATGGTACTGTGCCCCCGAGGATCGCCGGCTTTTCGGGAGAAATCCTTCCCCACGCTTGGGAAAGGAGTTTGCTGCTCTTCCCGGCCCCCCCCGGCTCACCCACGCCCTTTCCTGCTCTCGGGGACCCTGAGCCCACACCTGACAGGTGGCTTGGATTTTGCTCCCCCATCACCTGGAGCATTTCCATCTCCAGAGCTGGGCTGGGTGGGGTGCAATGGGCTTTTCCTTCCAGGCTGATTGTCCTGGAGCTGGGACACTCCAGTGACGGGCACTTCCAGCAACCCCAGGCCTTGGGGAGAGTGTTTTTGGGGAGAGAACCTGAACCTGTGCTTTGCCGGACAGCCCAGGTGTGTCTGGGGTGGGACCAGGGGAGAATCAGTGACCCAGGGCTTGAAGCCACACCATAGATGGGCACAGAGCAGAGTGCCCAGAGAAGCTGTGGCTGAGGGGACAGGGCTTGGAGCGACCTGGGATAGTGGGAGGTGTCCCTGCCCATGGCAGGAGGGGGGGGGGTGGGGGGGGGAGGGTCTCTTCCCACCCAAGCCCTGCGATCCCGTGGTGCCCGGGCACTGTCACAGCCCACTGGGTGGCACTTGTGTCCCATGTCCCGGGCTCTCCTCCCCATCCCCTCGAGTTCATTCCCCAGGCCAAGGAGCTCAGGTGGGAGGCGGCTGCTCTGCAGCTCAGCTGGAGGGACTGCACCACCCTCACTGCATTTTAGCAGAGATTCCTGTCAAATAAAGGTGGTTTTGAGAAACTCAAGTGATTGAGAGCCAGCCACTGGTAGCAAAAGTGCAAGCAGGACACAAAGCTGCTCATGCCAGCTCTGAATCACAAACAGTCTCTCTCATGGTCACAGAGACAGGGATCCTGCTCCATCACACAGAAACTCTTCCACCTGAACAGATTTGCCATCAAAAATGTGATGATAATAAAATAAACGGAGCAGTAGATAAAGGTGGCACTCACATAAATGGAGATTTCCACCCAATAAAGGTTATTTTTACAGCTGTGACTCACCACTTAGCCCCACCAAAGGAAACCAGGGTAGCCGGTAACCCCAGGGGGGAACACGTGGCTGTGATGACAGAGGGACAGTGAAATTCAAGTCGAGCAGAGACCAAAGAGAGCCTGAGGAGCCCTCACCTGAGGAGCCCTCACCTGAGGAGCCCTCACCACTCCCTGTGGACTGAGAACTCTGTGGGATGGGCACAGAGGGGACCACACTGATGGGGGATGCTCCAGTTGACTTTTTTGCCTTGCTATGGAACAGAAGTGGATTTACAGGGATCAAAAGTGAAGCTCTAGTATCTTTTCAGCTCCGTGAAGCTCCAGCTTCCCCTGCAATGTCCTCCAAGGGTGGCACACTTGTCAAGCTCCATGATGGGAAGGAGGATGCTCAGACACTCTGAGGGGTGCAAGTTCCTTTTATTTTTGTCTGAAGACAGCAGAAAGCCCTGCAGAAGTGCCAAGCACAGAGCCCGGAAATTATCAGCTGCTCTGCAAAGGAGGACCCTGGCAGGAGCTGGGGAATAAGAACCTGTTTGGGTGGGAGGAGGGTGGGATGAAGGCTCGTGTGTCCAGGGAGCACAGTGGGAATGGGAGATGCAGCTGCCCAGAACACAAAAATCTGTCAAAGGCAGCAAAAACCTCTCTGCAAACACTTGTCCAACTGAGTGTCAATTGATCAGCTGCTCTTCACTGAAAGATATTAACCTGCCTTCATTAAAGGTCAGGTCTTTCTGAGCAGAGAGGTTTTCTCCATTGGGATTGGGGTGGCTGATGGACATCACTCAGCTCCTGCTGAACTGCCCGGGCCCGTGTCTGATTCCTGCTGGGATCCCAGGGCTGTGCCCACTCTCAGGACAGCTTTTCAGAGGGTGTAACTCTGCCTGCCCCAGGGACAGGGTGTCACTGCCTTACCTGCTGCACGGAGCCTGGGAGGAGGAGGGAGCAGGATCCTGGTGTTGGAGCCATCACTGGGAGGATTCCTGGGAAGGTGTTCTGGATTCCAGTGTTTTCTGTTATTATCACACACAAAAACTGGGCTAAATCAACATTTATAAAGCAACACTGCATCTTCTTCTCAATGAAGTGCTGGTGGGAAGGAACCCTTGGAGGCCTCTAATCCAAGACTAATGCTGGAAGGTCCCCATGGTTTGGTCTGCCCAAGTCTCCAGAACCTCCCAGGATGGAGATCCCACAGACTCTCTGGGTAATAAGATCCCTCCAAACACCATTCTGGGTTTAAAAAGATACTCAGGAAGCTCATGGGAACAAACTGAGATCTGCACAGACATATTCTACACTGGCACTTGGATCCTCCAGCCCCACTCAGTGCCTGGCTCTGCTCTCAGCAGCAGAGGGGGACAGCCAGAGCAGAGCCCTGGCCTACCCTGTCCCTCTGTCCCTCTGCCACATTCAGGTCACAGCACCAAGGGGAGGGAAAGGGGCTCTGGAGCAAAGTCCTGAGGGCAGGCAGGGAGGGGAGCAGGTGCCAGCCTCAGTCACCACCCCGTGTGCTCTCACAGCTCACCACAACTGCAGCACCAAAGCTCCAGGGAGACCTGAATACCCCCAGAGACCCATGAAAAAGCAGAATTGGGCTCTGCTGACCCAGCTGTGCTGTGCTCCCAGTGCTGTCCTAGCCCTGCAGGAGACTCTTTTCCCTCCTGGCAACACATCCTTCCCTCAGCCTGTCTGTCCCTCGTGTGTGGCACCCGCTGGGGCTGAGCAGGACCTGCAGCACA
This sequence comes from Petroica traversi, assembly GCA_025920805.1. Lineage (NCBI taxonomy): Eukaryota > Metazoa > Chordata > Aves > Passeriformes > Petroicidae > Petroica > Petroica traversi. The sequence continues at coordinate 274,358 of JAHLSL010000159.1, read as the reverse complement.
TCCCCTGTGGGCTGGGAGTGCACACAAAGCTCAGCTCTAACCCCAAGGGGACGCAGACCCAAAGGCACAATCTGAGCTCTACAACACCACTTTGAGGCTTGAGCTGTGCAACTGTCGCTGGAGAAATCGGAGGAGGCAGCACAGAGCTGGATTTATCCCTTTCACTTCAGTTCCTGGCACTTGGTCAGCCAGATCCCTCTCACAATCCCGAGAGCTGTGACAAGCAGGAAAACTCTGTCCAACTTCCCTGGAAAAGGCCTTCAGTGTCCTTCCTCTGTTTGGGTGCTGGGGCTGGAGTGGGGACAGACAGCGTGAGCTGTTTGAGAGCTCTGAGCACAGAAACCTTCCCCAAGTGCAGGGGAAGGGGGAGGAGGGCTGTGCTGTGCTGGGGGAATAATGGGCTGGAAGAGGCAGGGATCTGCCCTGTGGGGATGGGTCCCCGGGGCAAAGGATGCACAACTTGTCCTAGATTTCCCCCCCTCCCTTTTTTTTTTTTTCTGAGATCCGAATGTATAATTGCAGGAGGGGCAAGAGAGAAAATGAGCTGAAGGCTCGTAACTGCAGAGGCCGGTCCCTGTGAGCAAAGGGCCACATGTCCCCTTTTATCGCCAGCCATAATTCCCTCCTTGGCTCAAAGGCGGCTGTGAAAAGAGCAGGACTGGTTCAAACTTCCTTGGGGTCTCCGTGGCAACCAGCCCTGCAGGAGCCTTTTCTTCCTTTCCCCTCTTTCCTCTTTTGTTGTTGTTGTTGTTGTGTCATTAAAACTTCCCGGATTGAATCCCCACCAGGCAGGCACGGCTCCAGACCTCCTGCCTGCCTCCAGCCAGCTGCCCTCACCTTTTCTCACCCCCAGCCCAGCAAAGCCCAGTCCAAACTCAGCCCCAGCTCTGTAAAGCCCAGCCCAGCTTCCCATCAGGATATTTTCCTTGTCCCACTTTGTCCCTGCCTGGTGTTCTGCCTTCTTCCAGTTCAGCCCAGCATCCTCAGAGGGCTCAGACAAATTGGGGGTTCTCAGGTCCCTCCAGGCTGGGCGGTCTCAGAGGGACATGGGGCAGTCCAGCCCTGGCACCCCCATTCTGCAGCCCCAAGGCTCAGCAGAGCCCCTCTTGCACAGAAGGGGAATTTGGGGACCTGCAGAGCCCCTGCCCTTGCACAGCCCAAGCACAGCAAGGGCAGATCCAGCACCTCACACCCTCTGTGAGGGCAGGGGACAGCCCAGATGTGAGACCTGTGACCTGTGTCACCCATCCCTCCCTGGCACCACGGATGGCATGGGGACAGCAGTGACTTGGAGCAAACCCCATGGATCAGAGCTGCTCCTGGGCTGTGCTGGGCTGTGACACCTCCCCAGCACAGCCAGGGCTGGGAGCAGATCTGGGGCTCCATCTCTGCTCTCTGTGACAGGGACATCACCCAGGGAATGGCTGGAGCTGTGCCAGGGGGTTGGGATGGAGATCAGGAAAGGTTCTTCCCCCAGAGGGTGCTGGGCACTGCCCAGGCTCCCCAGGGAATGGTTCCGGCCCCGAGGCTGCCAGAGCTCCAGGAGCGTTTGGACAGCACTGCCAGGGGTGCCCAGGGTGGGATTGTTGGGGGGTCTGGGCAGGGACAGGGGTGGGACTGGGTGATCCCTGTGGATGTTCCAGCTCAGGACATTGTTTGTCTCACCCCACGATTCCAGATGGAAACATTTTCTGTGGGCAGCCAGGGCAGGGCCAGGGGCTCAGTGAGGAGATCGCCAATCCTCGCAGTGCCCCAGGGCACTCACACCCAGCCACAGCCCAGGGGAAGCACAACTCTGATGGAAATCCATGAAGCTCCTTTTCCTGCAGCAGCTCAGGCACTCGCCCACATCACAGGGCCCCACAATTTCCAGCTACAACTTCGTGGAAAATCACAGCCTGCAGCAAAAAATAGCTGGTCTCATTCTTTTACCAATATCCGGGATACTGCTGGGCTGGAGTCTTGGGGAAGGAGAGAAGGCAGGGGAGGAATGACTGTGCTCTCCCTGCTCTCCATCCCTCCCCCATCCCTGGGATGCATTCCTGCAGATGTCAAGGTAGACAGAACAAGCCCAGGACCTGGGGCGTAGTTTCTTCATGTGCTCAGCTCATCCAATTAGTCAGATTTACTGCAGCCCTGAGAGGCAGCTCAGCCTCTCCCGAGGATCCTGGCTGTCCCAAACATGGGGTGAAAACTCTCCTTCTCTTCCAGCTCCAGAGGGACAACACGACCTGGCCTTACAGAGCTTTGTGCCTCTGAGCTCCCCCAGCAGCCAGACCTGTTACACCCCTGGCTCATCCTCACCACCCTCACCCAGCCCTGCTCCCTCCCATTCACCCACAGACCCCTCACACACACGGTGGCAGCTGGGGCTTGGCACAGACTCACCCATCCCACCCATGCCTGTCCTGTATCCCCAGCTGCTGCTTCAAATTGGTGAAAAAATCACAAGAAACCTTCCGAGATCTTTCCCACAGGTCTTAGGCCACCCTAAGTGCTCAGGTGAAGACTGAACAGAGCCCTAAATGGCATCTGGAAATAATTTTCCCACTAAGTGCTGATGGCTGATGGGGAAAGTGTCCTCCTGGACCAGACTGAGATATTCCTTTATTGAGAATAGAGTGGGGAGGACTTGGAGTGGGGATGACAAGGACAGAAGAGCAGAAGGTGAACAGAGAGCACTTTAAAGCTGCATCCCAAGCTCTGCAAGCCCAGAGCAGTGACTCCACAAGATGCCAACCCTATTTCAGGCAAACCTGTGCCAGTCAAACATAATAAAGTCCTTGTATTTACTGAAGTTTGAGATGGGTTTCGTTGCTCACTCTCTGTACTCCACGTTGCCATAGCCACTAAAACCCATGTGTTAGGCCTTCATTAGGGGATTTTTTTTTTTCTGAACCTCTCCTGGCAAAATAGAGGAAAGATCTGAAAATCTAATGGAGTTTGAAGTGTGAGGTGCAGAAGGAACTGAAGCAGATGACAGGGAAAGAAAGATGTTTTTATTGACAGCCTGGAACTGCTCCAGTTCATGGGCACCCAGGCACTGAGGTGAAGTGTCCTTAGAGGATTTCTGGCAGTGCTGGAGGAGCCAGGAGTCAGCACTTCACTCATTTCCTGTGATTCCCCAGCCACAGAGCAGGACATTTTACTAGAAAGGAGGAGAACAAGTGAATTTCAGGCAGCACCATTTCTCCTTCTTCTGCCCTTCAAATATGAAATCTGGGTTCCCAGTTCTGCTCCTCTGTTCATCTGCTCAGTATTTATCAAGCCTGTGATTCATGGCTGTCCCTTGATGTTCCAGCTCAGGGCTGCACACAGCAGGAAACAGCTCCTTCCTGGAGGAAAATGTGATTTCCCCAGGTTTACAAGTGAGAAATCCAGGGACACATAAAGAACTTGGGCCAGCAAAGTCATGTGAGGATGTCTTGGGAAAGCTGAGAACACAACAAAAGTTTCTTGATTTGGACCTGAGAACAGGTACTACAAAAGGTTACACTGCCAATGTTTTAAAATGCAACCATTCTGTTCTAATGAAAATATATCTTCTGTTTTTAAAGAAAAATCAAATTTTAAACAAAAATATATATTTTGGTTTTTTCATTTTTAAAGGAAAAAAACCCAAAAAACCCCCAGAAATCCCAGTGCCTTAGCCACACGACTGGGATATTGCAGGATATTGGTTGAAAAGAGTCTTGATCACCACTGGGAGACAAAAAATGTCCCAGCTGGAGGAATTCTGTGTCATCAGCTTAGAATGGTTTTTAAATAAATGGAGCAAGGAAAAGGCTACTTGCAGGGAAAAAAGAGCAATAGAACTATTTCTAAAACACTAAAAGTGGTGAAGGGTTTTGCTAAACTCAGAGATGTAAGCACAGGAGAGCTCTGTCCAGGTAACACCACCTGGGTGAGCCCAGGTAACACCAACTCCCCGCACAGGTGAGGAGCCTGCCAGAGCCAGAGGGAACATGAGGATCCAGGAGAGAGGTTTGGCCAAGAGAAATGAGGAACAGGGAAGTTTAGAGGGAATGTTAAAGTTACAGGTCAGCAGCAAACAGCCCCCAGAAACACTCAGGGTTTCAGTAGGTTAAGATGGAAGGAGTCAGACAGTTCATCAGGCTTTGAGGAAGGATTTCCTCAGCTCTTACAGATTTTCTATAATTATTTACTTTAGGACTGATGAGCCATCAAAAGTACTAATGTCCTATTTTACCTGCACTTTAGACTCTAAGAACAAAATTTAGGTCTTCAAACAAACAAACCCAGCTTGTTTTAGAACTTGCTAACCCTTTAAAGATCATTGTCCACAATATCCACCTCCAGTTCCTGCTCCTGGCCATGCCCAGAAGTGAAATTCAACCTTTAGCACCCCCTTATGCCCCCTTCACCTGTGACCTGGGGTGGACCTGCAGGTCAAGCCCTCTGAGCCCTCTCATTGCTGCCCCACAGGCCTTGTACCCCCTGCCATCCCCAAAACTCTGAGCCAGGGGCCTAAACCCCTCTGAGAGCCCATCTCATCTCTTCCCCTGGCCTGTGAGGTGTGGGTTGTCCTCTTCACATCTCCCTGACTGTGGGATGACTCCACCAGGAGGGGTCTGAGCTCCCTCAAACTCCTCAGGGCTTTCACACGTTGAAATCCACGCTGAGAACAAATCCAGGGCACTCCACGGTCCCATCACCTTCCCCAGGCTCTCGGTTCCTTCCTGCTGTAGATTCAGATGGAGAAAGGGAGAAAAGCTAAAAGAAGGCAAAGTTGTAAAGTTAGAGCCCAGGGGCAAGGAGATGCACAATTCCAGGGTGGCCACAGTGCTCCTTTGCTGGAGGGTGTTGGAATAAACCAAAGGATCCCCTCGGATGCCTCAGCACCTCCAGCAGGGCCACAATGTCCCACGGCACACAAGGACCTCTGTGCTGGCATTGTGAGGGCAGCAGGGCTTCTCTTGAGCAGCCAAACCTCTGACTTCCTCAATTCCTTTCATTTCTGGGCATATTGAAACTGGGCTATGAGAGTCAATATTGCCAAACTAGACAGAGTGATGTGATTGAAAAGACCCTCAGTTAATAAAACTGTCACTCAGCAGCACAAGGAGGTATCTATGAGTGAAATTTTGAAATTGTACTCTTTTTGGGTAACTGTCATTTGCTCTTAGAAATTACATTTGAAATTAATGTTTGCTGTGGAACTTATAAATATTTGTTCAGGCTAGCATGAAATATGCCCGGGATAATTTTAGCATGTACGCATCAGATTTTCATTTCACAGCAGAGAAGACTCAAAGTGAGTCTGTTCCCTTCACAGACAATGGAGTCTTCATCCCTGGGAGACAGATCCTCCTCCCCAGGGAGCTGTGCCTGACATCTCAAGGCTTTGGGGACCAAGGCTGACACAGCCAAAGACACAACTGAGAACTGCCATTGTTTTTCTGCTCATTTCACTGGGAGAAAGAGCCAGGAGTCTCCTGTGGTTGGGTCAGGGACAGGAAGGACCTTCTGCTCCCAGGATCTCCAATCCAAAGCAGTTACAGACACAGTCCAGACACAGTCTCCTCACAACAAGTGGAACAAACCAATTCCTTGTGATGCTGGGACAAGCAGATGTTCAGGAAAGAGTGGAATGGAGAAGTTAAAGGAGGAGGGGGATGAGCACCTCCAAAATCTTCCTCAGACACCTGTGGGAGCCATGGAGAGCATTCCCATGAATTCAGTGTGCTTGGGATAAACCTTTACTATGGATCTTTGAGAACCTGCCCGTGGCCAGGTCAGTCTGGAGCTGGGTGGGCACAGGGGACAGGTGGGACCTTTGTGTCTCTGCCCTCGTTGTAACACAGCCCTTCCTGAGGCACACTGAGATCTCTGCCCGACCACAACACAAAATAAAGACTCTGAATTTTGGTCCCTCCTGGTTCCTGCAGAGGAAGAACTTTGTAGCTCATTATTGGCTTGATTTATAAATCCCAGCAGCCAGAAATGGATAAAGAGCATTTTGTATTCCCCAGTGTCTGATGGACAGGAATGTCTCAGCCACCACAGAATCATTAAGGTTGGAAAAACCTTTAAGATCATCAAGTTCAACTATTGAGCCAGCACTGCCAGGTCCACCAAGCTGGTTGGTTGGTCGGTTGGTCGGTTGATCTTCAACCAACAACAACTCAATTCAGATTTCCAAAGCTTCCCCCAACTGGATTTCTACAGTGTCTGAGGTTTTTGCCCTCTCCCATGGGCTCAGCCTTCTGCAGGATCATCTGAGACACCTCACTTCAATCTCCCCATTTGCTGCCTCTCCAGCAGAAATTCTGTCCCTCAGTACTTTTAATCCTTATTCTGTTTGTGCAGCTTCAGAACATCCCCCAGTACAGACCTGGGCAGCACTTCCAGCTCTGCTTTTGCCACAGCAGCTCACAGGCACTTCAGTGCCTTTCACACAGTCCAGAGCTTTCTTTGGGCAGTGAGGGAAGAGTGCCTGGGACCATTCCCTGGCCCTGGAATGGGACAGGGACACCCTCATCCATCCTGATAAACTGCCTTAAGCTCCAGAACAGGTGGGTCATATCCTAAAGGTCTATTTGGAATGGTTGCTGTCCCACACTGACCCAAACTGTGACTAAAATCTCTTCAGAGCTGGGTAAGTTGGCCAGGCCAGCTCCACACCAGGGTCCATCTTCACAGTTAAAAACATGGGCAGTAAATGTCAAGATCTGGGGAAGATTTCCAGGTACTGTTTAATTTAGTGGAGCAGATTAAATCCACATGTCCCCAAATGTCATTTGACAGTCGCTGCTTTCTTAGACCCACTTTTTATTGACACTGAGTTCAATAAAACCCACCTGGGTTCCAGGAAGTTTTACCAGGGCAGACTACACCCAACATCCCCTGTGGGATTCAAAATGCCACAAGAGAACAAGAATATTTAATATCAGTGGTGGGTCATAATCAGCTGGGAAACCCATTGGGGTAAGCCTGGAGCAATTTGGCCTCACAGTCCCTGCAGCAGATGCAGGGAGTGATGGGGAGCGGAAGGGTGAGCAGCTGCTGAGTGTCCTCCCTTGGGTGTGCCATGGCCAGAACAAACCCACCAACTTCTGAGAGCAGCACTGCCCTGAGCCAGCACCCAAATACACCAAAATCAGGGAGATCTGGGAATCAAGAAGGACAGAAGCAAGAGGCAGGTGTATCACAGGATCATGGAATGATTTGGGTTGGAAGGGACCTTAAAGATCCTCTCATTCCACCTCTACCATGGGCAGGGACATCTTCCACCATCCCAGGTGGCTCCAAGCCCTGTCCAACCTGGCCTTGGGCACTTCCAGGGATCCAGGGGCAGCCCCCGCTTCTCTGGACACCCTGTGCCAGTCTGTGATTAAACAACACAATTTGTGTGTGCCAGAGCCTTAAGATCAGGAGAAGGTCTAGAGCTTTCAAAACCATGAGATGCATTGAGCTGCCCAAGACAGGACCTTGAGTCTCCATAACTGTCATGGCTCTGGAATAAACTGATTTGTTGGCTGCTCCTAAAGCACCTGATCTCGAGGTGATTCCACCCAGGGCAGCAACAGAGCTGTGGTTGCTGAGATGCTTTAGGAGAAAAATCAACTTGTTTGGCTTCTCCCATTTCTTTGTCCCATTCTGTCGAGTCATCTCCTCTGATGCACAATAGCTCTCACTAAAACAAGCTCTCTATCCATTAACAGGGGTTTTTAAGGAAAATCTTTGTTTGGTCTACTTGCAAATCATTAAACTGATTAGGTTGTTTCGGGTTTTTTTGTTAAATGCAAGGTGTTTTGATAATATTTTAATTTTCCTGCATCCAGAGATGCACTTCTCAAGCAATCCTTTGGTGGGACACGTCCCCATCTGCCCGCTCCCCTCTCACCATGACACGGCGTTTTTTTTCTCAATAGAAACCCAGGCTGCCCCTTCAATCCATCACCCCCACACGCTGAAAACCTGGGCACTGCAGGTTTCATTTCAACTTTATCACCAGTTTTGCCCACATCACCACATCCAGAGGGGTTTCTGCCCCTCGGTGCCCACATCCCTCTCCATCTGAAGAGCAAGTTCTGTCCCACTCCCACTGCGAGATTAAGCTCGATCACAGCCACCCCTCACCAGAGCCACCCTTCATCCTTACCTTGGCGAGTCCTGGCGTTCAGGGGCAGCACATCCTGGGCTCCAAGTGAAATTGGGGGGAAAAAATTTTTTTAATTAAAATTAAAAATCCTCCCCCCAGATCGCAGTGCCCCAGTGGAGTGTGGTGCACAGAGGGTTTGTCCGTGGCAGCGAGGGCTCGGAACAAAGTTGTGGGGTGGAGGGGGAGGAGAGGGTGATTGACAGCCCTGGGCTGAGCCTCATCCCTCACCTTGGGCCATGCGGTCTGATTGGCCGCCTGCTGACATCCCCGAGCCCTGCACTTTTTAATAGACGCTTTTGGATGATCTACGGGGGAAAGGCTTGGAGAGGTGTGTTTCTGACAAGCCAGAAAGTCATCCGAGCCACGAGGGACTTGGCTTCACTCTTTTTTGCACCCCCCCTCCTTTTTTTTTTTTTTCCTTTTTTTTTTTTTTTTTTTCCTGGGAGGAGGGGGATTCTTCATTTTGGCACTTCATGTTTTTCTGAAAACTTCGCGGTGATTTTCCCCTTGCACCAGCCTGGACTAATGGATTACCACCTGCTTGGACTAATTCTGTCTTTTCTCTTCAATGGCACAAAGGTCTTAGCCGGTTACCCAATTTGGTGGTAAGATTCCTTCCTCCCCTCGCCCTTCCTCTCCCTATGATTGATTAATGAATTCATTAATTATTAGCCATGGGAGCTGTGTGTTCCTTCCTTTTCACCCCTCGCCCTGCGGAGCTGCCCAGGGCTGCATGGTGGAGTCGGAGCGTAATTTCTCCAGATTTGACCTGTAATTAATGAAATCAATGAAAAGTTTGGGGGTTATTTTGAAAGGGCCATGCCTGGGTTTCCCTTTGCGCAAATGGAGGCTTCCCCACCACTCTTAATTTCTCCATTTTCGGCACTGTAGCGGTGGGCTCTTGGTTCAGATGTGAAAGGATGCGGTTTTATTTCCTTGTGCAATGGGAATTTTGTCTCTCGCATGACTCTGCCACAGGGATTTTCCTCCTTTCCATGAAACTGCGATCGATCCTTTAAAAAGAAAAAAAATTAATCTATTTTCTGTTTGGTTGCTGCGTTTTTTGGACTTCTTTCCCTTCTTTTGTTGTATTCTGTCATGTGAATTTAGTCCGGCAAATAACACAAATGGCACCTGAGAAAACGTTCCTTAGTAAAATTGCTCAAAGGTGGATTTTGTTCATTTTAATTGTGGAAATGTCACTGATTTCCTTGCACCAACGAGGAAAATAATTTTTTAAAGAATTGGTTGTATCTTGTTATTAGGCTGATAAGTAACCCGAGTTACTTATTTTAAAATAAATCTAACAGTATATAAATGAATACAGTAACAAAATGCAATTGGAAGCCCTTTAGAACAAGAAACAGAGAATTAAATATTCCAGGTCATTTCAATCCAGCAGACAGCGAGTTGCATAACAGAATATTTCAGTTTATTTCTGTCTTTATGTAGGATTTCTTGTTGGAATATCTCTTGTTAAGTTTCTGTGCCAGGTAGGGGCTGTGAGCCTGGTGATCCGTAGGGAAAAGAGGGAGATGGTGGAATTTGGTGCTACTGAGATTCTTGGATTATTTTCGCCTTTCCAGAAAAGTCTCTCTTTTTTATTACTGAATTAGATCCGTTCAGTGCCAACATGGAGATGGAAGAAGTAGGTGGGAGTGAACTTGGGAATGGACTGCCATGTCTGGGAACATTTAGAATTCAGAAGGGAGAAGATGGATTTTATTTTAATAATCCATTTATTGCCGTGGACTTTGGGAATGAGAATGTGCCATTCCAGAGGAGAAAGACTGGGAGTACAATGAGAAGTCCCCGCTCAGGAAGCGTTTCAAAGCTCCGCAGGTTCATGAAATGGCTAAATCACAGCAGGTTTTCCCGGAGAATTAAATTATTTCCTCGCCCTGAGCGTGGCTGCCGAACTTCAGGCCCTCAGCCCGGGGCAGGGGAGCCTCCTGAAATGCAGAGAGCAGCACTTTGAGCTTCCATCCCTCTCCTCCCCTATCTGGGCACTGTGGCGTGGGCACGGGGCACATGGAGGGCGGGGAACAGGGCAGGATCCAGGGCTGGAGCTGCCCTGGGCAGGGACACCTGGCCATGACATCAGCTCTGAGCATCCCACCAGCCCCTGACCTGCCTCAGGCTCTGACAGAAATCAGGATTTAATGCCCAAATCAAGGAGGGTTTCAACTCTCAGAGTGAGGCACTGAAACCTTCTTGAGGAAAAGGTCTCGTTTTCCCCTGTGAAGCAAAAACATCCCTGTGAGCAAAATGTTTTCTGTGTCTGATTTCAGGAGCAAACGCTGCAGACAGGTGTTTGCCCCATTCCCTTCTCCCAAACCCTTCCGAGTTCACCCCACAGAACAATACAGAGGATGTAGGACACAAGCACCAGGGGCATGGCAAGCAGCATCCCTGGGGAAGGAGGGAGTCGAACACACGCTCCACAGAATTTCATCTGCAGATCCAGGTTTTGCATATTTTTTTGTAGGTTCTGGCAACACCAAAGTGCCAGAGAGTCTGTGCTGTGCTGGAGGGACGTGAGGAGGTGCCCCATGTAGGGCTGAGGTTGCAAATGCTGTGGGGTTTTAGAGGTTTCTTGAAGGCTGAGGGAGCAGGAGGGCAGAAATATCTGGGCCAGAGCTCCCAGGCTGCTCAGACAATGCTCCCAGAGCTCACAAATTAAAGGTCTCCTTTGGTCCCACAGAAGGCTTTCAATATCTGCTCAGTGGAGATGGGGTTTATGTGGTGGGCTCTGGCATGGTGTGATCTATGCTCCTAAAAAAACATCATTTTCCATTTGTCTTCCCGATCCTCTGATCTTTGAGCAGAGAAGGCTTTGGGGGATGAGCCCCCCTTGCAGGGCTCAGCACACCCCAAAACAGGGCAAGGGAAGCAAAGGTGGGGCCCAGCATCAGCCTGGCCCCCTGTGCTGGTGTCCTGCACCCTCCAGGTCAGGCTGGACTGGGGCTCACCTGGGCTTCCTTATCCCCAGCTTAACCCATCCCTGATAAATCTGAGACCTTCAGGGGGGCTGATCATGGGGCAGGGCCCCAGGGATGCTGACAGACAGGGCCCTGTCCTGCTGCCACAACCTGCCTGGGCATTTTCCTGCTGGACATGGAAGGTTTTGGCAGCAGCATCAAAACAGATCCTCTCTGCTGTGGGACAGAAACGAGAAAAATGTTTATTCCCGTGGTGGGGAGGAAGGGTCTGGGTGTGCCCAGGGAAAAGAAGGTGGCAAGAACAGGGTCTGATCACCTTGTGAATGGGCTTGGGGGTGGCTGGAATGATCCTGCTGCTCCACAGTGCAGTCAGACAATGCCGGCAAGTGACAGTGCCGGGATAAAGGCAAAGGGATGGAGCTGCTGGGGGTTTGTGGGTTGTGTTTATTGAGAGGCCGGGGAAGGACCGGTCCTTCAAATTGTCCGGAGAGAGGAGAGCCCAAGTGCAGCCCTGGAGCTCTGCAGGGGGGTCCTGCCCCAGCTCTGGGCAAGGCACAGAGTGCAGGGCACAGGGAAGGTCCCTGAGCTGCAAACCCCAGCTCGGTGTCCGGGCTGGCTACTGGCAGAGGATGGAGGAGCCAGGAGGGGTTCCAGCCCAGCCAGGTTCTTGGAAGCTCCCTGACACCGCCCTGTCCCCGGCCAGGCAGCTCTGAGTGAGGTCCAGGGGTGGCTCAGGCTCTGGATGTAACCTCCAGTGAGCAGGGGAGGTATTTTGACACAGGTCCAACCCTTCTTCACATGCTCCCATCCCATCCCAGCCATGCGAGGGAACAAATGGGGCACAGATGGGAAAAGGTCAGCGAAATGCTGCTTGTGAGTGCTGACAGGAGGAGCTGAGGCCAACAAAGCTCCCTCAGAGACGTGTCCAACGCTTTGGCTGCCTGGGAACTGCTGCTGAAAGAGAAGGAGGAGATGGGGAGCTGTGCTGAGGCTGTGGGGACCAGGCTGCTGCCCCTGCTGACCCTCAGGAGTGGCGTGGGTGGGAGCAGAGTGGCCAGCGGGGACTGTGGCCATTCCCAGCCCCACGGGACATGCCAAGGCCTTTTAGGGCCAAGCAAGAGAGGTGGTGGTGACACCACAAACACCTCCAGCTGTTTTTTAATCCCAAATACCCTGCTGGCATGGATAATACCAGGGATGGCAGGACATGTCTGAGCCATGGGGGCTGGGGGCATCAAGGGATGAAGGACAGGTCCATGCAGTGTGTGGGGACTGATGGGTGGGCCCAGAGTTTGAGGTACTGTCCTGGGAGAATTTAGCTGGAAACCCAGGCCATGGTCAGAGTTGTGTCAGTGCAGGCTGACAGAGAGGTTGTGTCCCAGGAAACAATCAGGAATCACTCCCAGGATGTAGCACACGTGCAGGGGCTACACGTGAAGAACTCAGACATTTCCACCCATGAACTGTGAAGAAGCACCAAAAGCTCTTCTTTTCCATGGGCACCTATCCCCAAGAGGCCTTGAAAACCGCTGGGGTGTCACCAGCCTGGAGAAAGGAGTTAGGTTTGGGGTCAGTGGTGTAAACAGGGAGTAAAAATTCAGCCTCACTCCTCTCATCATCCCTCAGGATCTGGTACTAATCGGTCACTGCCCGTAACTGTGACTGTCACCAGGGGCCTCTCCCCATCCTGCATTCCCTTGTCCCTAAGCAGACCATTTGGCAACTGCAAGAATGGCTTTGTCCATCACAAGTTATTAAATGTTCTGTCCACCCCTCAGAAGTGTTTTTGGGGGAAGCAGGAGATCCTGGCAACTAGCTGAGGATCCCAGTGGCTTTGAGTCCTTAGGAAGAGGCAGAGAGAGGCTCCAAAACATGTTCTCACTGATCCCACAGCAGCTTCCTCCTGAGGAAAAACCTGTGGGAGCCTTTTTATGTAGATCCAGTCAGAGGTGACATTCACCTGGTCCCCTTCAGCTGTCAGTGCCTCACCTTGCTGGGTCAAATTTGAACTCCATTCTCTTGGCAATCAGGGCTTTTTTCTTTCTCTGAAGTTTCAAAACGTTTTTATCCCACAGCCCATGTCCTGTTAGAGGACATGAAAGACTAAAATCGAGTGCAGCATCACTCAGTGATCCTTGTGAGGTCCCTCCAGCTCAGGCCATTCCATGGTGCTCAGTGATGGAGCCCAGGGGTGCAGCTCTGGCTCCCCAAACCAGAGCAGCCCCAGCAGCTGGGAGAGCTGCACCAAGCCCAGGTCCCCTCCTGCTGATGGTGTGAGCACAGCTGAGGGGACTGTCCCTGCTGCCCCTCAGTGTCACAGCTCACTGTCCCCTCAGGAGCATCTGCTGGGGAGGTGCTGGAATAGGGAGGGCAGTGAGGGGCAGAGCTGGGCTGAGCTGTGGCTGTCCATGGACACAGCCCTCAGTGCCTGACTGGCAACAAGAGCTCAGAATCTTGTGGTTCTAAAGGGTTTCGTGGGCTTCTCTTCAGCATTTTTCCCAGCCAAGTGTGGCCAGTGGGAATCCCCATCCCCACCTGCCGAGTGGGGGGGGTCAATCCATGCCAAGGAAAGCAGAATTTTGGAGCAGGAATTCAGGTTCATCCTGAGTGCAGGACAGCAGCAGCCCCAACCTCTGCCAGGGCAGGTCCTCCAAGGGTGCAGAGCCTCGAGAGCCTCAGCACGCCCCAGGACCTGGCAGAGTGTTCCAGGTGGCATCTCTGGTTGGTTTTGTCCCTCACAGAATCCAGAGTGGCCTGGTTTGGAGGCAGCCCTGGAGGTCGCTTTGTTCCACCCCTGCAATGGCACAGGGCAGAGGAGTCTGAGCTCAGCAAAAGCACCAAACTGCTCCCAGAGCAGGACAGTTCAGAGCAGTGAGCTCTGAATTTCAGGAAGTCTCATTCCCTCAGAAATTAATCCCTGGTGGCTGCTGGAGTGTCCCAGCCCCAGGGCCCCCTGTCCTGCAGGGCCAGCACAGGAGCCCGGGGAGAAGGATCTGCCTCACCCAGGAGCCTTTCTGCCCTCAGGACACAAATCTCTGTCACCACTCTTGGAACTGAACTCAGCAGTAAATTTAAGTGGCCACAAAGAGTTTTGAAGAGGCCGTTTAATTGCAAACTATTAATTGCAAACTCATTTGACTCCTTCACCAAAAGCAGCATTTGCCAAAGTGAAGCTCTTGCTGAAGGGACCCCATGGAACAGCACTGGGAATTCAGGGGGCATTTCTGGCCACCTGACCCTCTTAGCTGGAGAAGTTGGGGTGCTGCAGGGCACAAAGCAGAACTGTCCCATGTCCTCCCTGCTGACCCACGGCCCCAGCTCTCACCCTGCTGGGGGCAGGCAGAAATTCACACCCAGAGACAGAGCCAGGGAATGGTGACAGTGACAGTGACAGGAGCCCAGAGCTGGGCTCACCTCAGCCACAGCTGAGGGACCCTTGGGGCACCTGAGCTGAGCACCAGGAAAGGGAGGATCAGGGTAGAGTGGCCAGGGAGGGGTGAGGGCTGCACAGGACAGGCCGTGTTTGCTTTGAGGGCTCCCACAAACAGGACAGGGCTGATCTTCCCTCTCCAGTGCTGAACAAAGCAACAAAGGGCAGTGCCACATGTCAGAGGTTTGTGTCTGAGGGGCTCTCCTTGCTGCAGGGAGGTGAGGAGGGAGGTCCGGACACATATCACACAGAATCACAGAATCTCCAGGTTGGAAGAGATCTTCAAGATCATTGACAACAAGCCCCAACACCTCAACTAAACCGTGGCACCGAGTGCCACATCCAATCTCTTTTTAAACAGGTGCAGGGATGGTGATTCCACCACCTCCCTGGGTAGACCATTCCAATATTTTATCACTCTTTCTGTAAAAAAATTTTTCCTAATATCCAACCTAAATTTCCCCTGGTGCGGGTTAAGGCTGTGTCCTCTCGTTCTGTCCATGCTGCCTGGAGAAAGAGACCTGAGCACAGCTCAGGGAGTTGTAGAGAGTAACAAGGTCACCTCTGAGTCTCCTTTTCTCCAGGATAAACAACCCCAGCTCCCTCAGTTGTTCCTCACAGGGTTTGTGTTTCAATATCCTCACCAGCCTTGTTGCCTCCTCTGGATGGGCTCAAGTGTCTCAACGTCCCTCCTGAAGTGAGCGGCCCAGAACTGGACACAGATATTTGTAGGATGAGACTGCACCACTCTGGCTGGTGCTGGGAGTGTCCCACTCTGAGCAGGAGCTTGGACCAGAGCCCTCCAGGGATCCTCTCAGGGATCCCTCCCGGAACTGTGGCACCTTTGCTGAGGCCAAAGGTGATCCCTGAGGTTCCTCCTGACAGACAGGACCTGGATCACTCCATCCCCAGGGCACACTTAATAGGGGGCTGAGCCTTCACCAGAACCCCCAGAACTCCCACCCGTGGGACCCTCAGCCCCACACCCCCAGGACAAACCTGGTGGCCCTTCCTGTCCCCCCTGCTCTACAAACACTTTTGTGCCCAGGAATGAGGCACTGCCCCCCCCAGAAGGGCCAGGACAGGTTTTCAGCTCACATTCTCACCCATCTCTCTGAGAGGGGAGTGTGAGCCCAGGGGAGGAGTCCCCAGCCCTTCCTCCCTCCCTGGGGGCAGCCTGAGCCCTGGGGACAGGCTCTGAGTCACTAAATCTCTTCTGAGTTTTTAATTTCACTTTCATCCTTTAGCTGACACTCAGGGGGCTCTGGATTTCTGCTGCTGTCCCAGAGGACACATGGACATTCTCTGCATGGGGACAGGGGCTGTGAGCAGCAGTAGGAGGTTCTCTTCCCCCTGACATTGGTGACCTGAGTCTCAGTGATGCTCATCAGACCCGTCCACTGCCAGGTCAAATATTGGAGTGTGGCTGGATTTTATCTGGCAAGGCAGGAAAATGTCCGAGCAGCCAGTTTTAAAGAAAAAAAAAAACAAAAAAAAACAAAAAAAAACCAAAACACCCAACTACAAAGAAACCCCCCCCCCCAAACATTAACTAGGAAATAATAAAGACTAAAGAACTGAGGTGTCCATTGAAAACATGCAGGTGTAATGCACAGCACATTCCATTCTCTCTGTCATGTTTTAACTGAGCAACATCTCCAGCTGGCCTGTGCTTCCCAGCTCAGCTCCCAGGCTCAGCAGCTCGGGCAGCCCTCTGGAACCCCCCTGGTGCTGCTGGACACAGAGCCCTCGGTGTGAGCAGCAGTTCAGCCCCTCTGAGCTGGGCCAGCAGTGTGACTGCAGCTCTGCCTCCCTGCTGGCCCTCCCTGCCCTGAGCCAAAGCTGTGTCTGTGGCACCCTGGCTCAGCCTGAGCCTCTCCTCTGCTCCAGGCCAGGCCTGAGAGAAGCACCCTTGGCTTGTCCAGCAGGAGTTTAAAGCTGCTGCCTAAATTATCTGATCTCACTAATTGGTGTCCGGCTGGTTCAATGTGGCACCATTTCAAATTGGGAACATTTCTGAGAATTAAATGGAGAGAACTCTGGATTCAGAGCCCAGCCATTCACCAGAATGGACATATCACAGTCCTTGATGAAAGTCAAGGCTCATTCCATAAACACTGAGTAGCCATTACCATTTTTACATTATGGAGCTCATTCCAAAGGCCTCCTGAAGATGGATTCCTGGACTGTCCTTGTGTCCACACGGCTGTGATCCTGTCCCAGTAGCCAGACTGGAACTTGCAAACTGCAACCCAATGCTCTGACACCCCTCTCTGTTGAAGGCCACTCTTCCTCTCAGTTCCCAAAGGCAACAGCTCTAAATTAGGCTTGGGATGGAATTGTGCTGATCCTGGCACAGCTCTAAAGAGCTCTGAGCTGCATCTCAAGATTCTGATCTACAGCAAGGGGATGGTGGTGGGGTGTCTGAGCCAGGATTCTGCTCTGTGAGGTCACCAAGGCTCACTCTGCTGCTGCTGCCCCACTGTAAGGCCCAGAAATTCTGTGTCAGCCCTGACCTTGGAGGGGATGGAGCCTCCTGGGCTCTCCTTTGTTGGTAGATGGAGCGGCCCAGTGGCTCCAGATTCCACACCTGTTTTTCACTGGCTTTTGCTGGGATGAGACAAATTTGATGTTCTCTTGCTCCTTGTCATGCCCACAGCCCCATTCAGTGGATCTATCAGGGATTTTCCTAATGGACCTGAAATGGGGAAGATTTGTCAGAAACTTGACTACAAAATTTACATATCATTTACACAGTTACAGCCCTTGTTCATTCACTTACCTGAAGCTGAATTTTAGCCTTCTGTTGGCATTGCAATCCTATTCTTGCTGACCTGATCCGATTTGTGTCTACAAATAAAAGTGGTTCAATGAAACTGAATCTGTAACAAAGCCCCAGTGATGCAGGAGGTGGTGAGAGGTTTTCAGTATCAGGCTGTGCAATTTGAGGTTGTTTGAGTGAGACTTTCAGGATACAGGCAATGTCTGGATGGGACACAGGCTGAGATTTCTGTTTGTTGTGCTGTGATTCACCCTTGGAGCCCTTTAACACCCCTGTGCCCTGACTGTGCTGATTTGCAGCTTTCCTGTGAAAGCTTTTCTTTGGGACAGAGGGATCTGGGGACCCCCCAGCTCTCCCACTCCAGGAGCCCTCCCTCTCCTGTCACTTGACTGGGACCATATCCAGGACTCCTCAGAAACCCCCAACCAGCCCCAAAACAGCTCTTTGCAAACCACAGGGTCCTTTACAATCACTGCCCACCTGCCCTGTCTGACCCTGCCCTGCCCAGGGGATTCCTCTCACACATCAGCAGACCCCGAGGTGCTGCTGAGGCCACAAAACACCCACGGCCACCCGAGAGAGGAGCTGGGAGCCCTGGCTGGAAGGGCTTCCCTGCAAAGTGCCCATCCATCCCCAGGGCTGCCCCAGGAGGAGCTTTGCCACTCCCAGAACATGAAAGAGCCACGCTTTGAAAAGCAAATTTGCCCTGATCAAGGAGCCAAGGTCTCTAATTCCTTTTCTGAAGATAGGTTTCCTGATTTGCTAATTTGCTAATTTGTCTTTTTCACAATTCGCTGAACCTGTCTGCTTTTAATTAATCTTACAAATCTAATCAAGTCTAACTGGCACCTTTCCCAGTGCTCGCACTTTTGAATGAGAAACACTTTCCCTGCTGCCCTCCAGCTCCAGCCTGGCTCAGGCTCCAGATCTTCCTCCACCTTCTCAACAAGCAGACCCTGTTTGGGGCAGGATGGGTCGGGGTTGGGTGATAAAATCTTGAGGGTTTTTTTTTAATTCTGATCCCGTTTCTATGTCACACAGTCGCCCAATTTTCCTGCAGTTACTTTCTAAAAATTGTGGAGATTTATAATTAAGAAATTTGCAGTGATCCTTGAAAAATGTCTCAGGAGCTTTTCACAGCTCTGGTGGAGTGCTAAGAAGTGCCACTCAGCTCTTTGCTCCTCACTCCTTTCCATGAACTTTGGGGTTTTTTGCTGCCAGTAGCAAATTTGCAGGCCAGGTTTTACCTACAGAGGTCTCTTAGATATTTGGGGGAGTGGGATGGTTCTTGTTGGGTTTTTTTGGGGGGGGGGGGTTATACTGTTGTAAAGTATTTCAATTGTTTGGGTTTTTTAATTGTGATTATTGCAAGTTATCTGATTTGGTTTGGTAACAACCAGCTCCCCTTTAATAAGTTTTTAATGAAATCCACCTGTTGTCTGATTGACAAGGAGTTTATGCAGAACTGAGCCATGGCTGTGTCTATACTTTTACTTTTCATTTCAGTTTGCTCATTTTTCCCTTTTATATCTCAAAATAAGATGTCCAGGAACAAAGTCCTTGTTTGTGGTGTTTGGTGGGGCACAGGCTGCTGCTTCTGTTGGATAAATGAGAACTTCAAAGGAGTTGGGAGTTGGTAGAAAAGAAACTCTTTGCCTCAAACAGTGGGGCAGTACTCAGGATCTCAGCTTTGGAGGCAAAACCCCCAAAGGAAACCCTTTCCTTGTGCAGGGGCTGTGATTTCCACACTGTTTTGGGAACAGGGACACCTTTGTGACCTCCCTTCTCCAACCTCTGCCCAAAGGCACAGCCAGCACTGGGACGTGCCAGACTAGAGGGACACTCTGGTGCCAGCAGCACCATGGACACATCAGGGGCTCTTGAAGGTGCTGAAAATCAGCCTTTGATGGCCAGAGGACACAGATGACTTTCCCAGCTGTGACCCCGTGGAGTGCAGATGTTTCCAGGCTGAGGCTGCAGGAGCTGCCTTTGTCCAGCCCAGCCCAGGAGTCCTGGCTTTAGGGGTTGTAGCTCCAGTCCTAACAGTGGGACAGGAGCCTTGGTCGGGGTGTCCAGCCCAGCCTGAGGTTCAGTTGTGCTTCCCCTGGATCCCCTGGATCCAGCACCCAGGCAGCTCCTGAGCCCACGGAGCAGGGAGGAGGAAACACCTGGGTGGAGACCTCAGCTCAAGGTGTGCATTGATTTCTCTGCTTGGGTGGAACAAATGGAAAATCAGATTTCTGGTGTGGTTCTGGAGGCTGTGAATTCAAGGCTTGCTGGTAACACCTGAGGAATGAACAATGGGGCGTGAAAAACCTCCCCTGAGTGCTGGAATGAATTGAGTTAGAAAAGTGTTCTGTGGGAAAGGATGCTCAAACATTTGCCTAGAGATTGGGCTTTCAGTTCCTCGAGTCAGATCAGGCTCCAGTAACTCCCCAGTTCCCTGGCCTTACACAAAATATCACCTAAGAGAGGGTCCCCAACCCTTCACCCACCTCCCCAGCTTTGAACTCTGTTAAACTTTACTGTAGCTGGTATGGGGCTGGAAAAAAAGCCATATCCCTAGTGATTAAAAGGAAGAAATTGCTCAGCAATTATAAACCTGTAAGAAAAGGTTTCATTTTTCAGCTTGATTCATCTCTATTCCTGATCAAAAACTCTGTGAGTAACGGATATTTCCCATAACCCCAGATGAGATTTGTTACAAAATATGGAAAAGGTGATTTTTTTTTTGGTGAGGAATCAACAGCAGAGTTTTGCAAGGACACAGAGTGTCCAACACTGAGAAGGGGTGGGAGAACAGAGATAGAGAAATGAACAAACCTGGGCTGGGGGAAGCTGTCTCTGCCAATGGCAGGGGTTGGGATGGGATGAGATTTAAGATCCCTTCAACCAAAGCCATTCCAACCCAATCAGTCCATGATTTTGTGAGGATTCTGTGGTGAAGTTTGATCATGACCACACTGCTCAGGGTGGTGAAGCACAAAGGAAACCACAGAGGACAGGAGTGGTTGGCACTCAGTGGATAACCAAATTAATTGCAAATGGCCATGAAATAATGCAAATTGGGAAAAGGATCCCAAATCTGCAAAACATCAATATAGGTCAGATTTTCTGTTAGGGCCGCTTTGGCAGACATTATTATGGAATGGTCTCTGCAGTCAGTGCTTCACTGCTCACTAATTAAGACATGAAGCTGTGCAAAATCTACAGGAATTCACTTTGCTATTCTTCCTCTTGCCCAGATTTTTGGGGCCATGTTGGTTGATAAGTGATAGAAAAGGAGCTGTTGTTGGATTTGCTCTCAGGAGAGAAAATACCAGCACAACATAACTTCAGTCATTATTTACCTTCTTGTTGCACCCCAAGGTCTGTTTGCAAATGGACCTTTGCATTTCCTATAAAATGAGGAAAGCACAGCAAAAAACCAACAAGGGACTGGAAGGGCTGAATTTCTGTAGGTGAGGAGACAATATTTGGATTTGCTGCTTGGACAGAGATGATTCCAAGTGAATACAAAACAGATCCTGCAGATCACAAACGATGGCAAGAGTGTGATGAGGAACAGGGGTTTATTGCTCACATTTAAGAACCTGCTGTGGATTAGGGCAGGGCACACTGCAGCTTTTCCCTGCCAGTGGGGTGGGGAAAAGAATCAGAAGGGTAAAAGTGTAAAAACTCATGGCTTGAACTGAAGGCAGTTTAACAGGGAAAGAAAAGCTGCTGCACACACAAGCAAAGCCAAGTGAGGAGTTCCTTCAATCCTGCCCATTCCAGGCAGGGCTCAGCCTCCTGCAGGGCTCCATCGCCTCTGGTGGGACCTGGGAAGGCAAATACCACAACTCCAAACATCCCCAGCTCCTCCTTCTTCCCCAGATTTTTGGTTTGTTAGGAATTTATCATCCAGGGACCTCATCAGCACGAGTCACCTCCCCCAGTGATGCTCCCAAATATTTCCCTCCCTTCCAAAATCCAGCCCAGCACATCAATGGAGGAGCCCAGAGGAGCTCCAGGACCAGCCCCTCCTGAAGTGTCTCAAACCCTTCAGATGCTGCTGATACCCCTTTTCCATTTGGAGTCTCTAAAGCACATTTCTCACATCTCATCCTGTCTGGGCTGGCCCAAAAGCCACCACTTCATTTATTCAAAGGCTCATTTTGTTGCTGCCCGGTGAAATTATTGGACCTCGGGGACTAAAATTAACTGAGACAAGTGTGTAATTAGATTGTGGGATGTGTTTCCAGGAAGGACTGAGGGGTTACACAAATCAGGGCTGAGAAAATCCCTGAGCATCCCTTCACTCCCAGCCCTTGAGCAGAACAGTCCAGAGCCAACTTTCAGCTCAGGCCACCCCACATCCCATCCCTCCTGGGACTGCAGGACCTGGGCAGAGCCATCTCTTCCCTTGCCTTGTTCCTCGTGGTGCTTCCCAGCAGAGCTGAGGCTCCCTGGAAGGAGGCAGAGCCCTGTCTGCTCTGAGCCTTGGAGCTCAGCGTGGCACACGGTGCAGCTTTCCCTGCAATTCTCAGGGCAGTTTGTGTCCCATGCCTTCCAGAGCCCAGAGCCCTCCACTGCCATGCTTTGTTCTCCGTGGAAAGAGAGCAGCAGTACCCATTAGTGAAGCAGCCTAATTTATCACCACAAGGAACCACCAGGATCTGGTTTCCACAGGATTCAGTTTGGGTTTTCCATGCTGGATCT
Organism: Petroica traversi; assembly: GCA_025920805.1. Taxonomy (NCBI): domain Eukaryota; kingdom Metazoa; phylum Chordata; class Aves; order Passeriformes; family Petroicidae; genus Petroica; species Petroica traversi. The sequence goes on along the minus strand of JAHLSL010000159.1, from coordinate 252,378 downwards.
GACACAAAACACTTTGAGATCCAGTTCCTCCAGCTGAGACAGAGCTGCTGCCTCAGCCACGGCGTCCAGGATGGGCAGCCCCACTGACCACTGTCCCACTGACCACTGTCCCACTGACCACTGCCCAACTGCCCACTGCCCAACTGCCCACTGTCCCACTGCCCACTGTCCCACTGCCCACTGTCCCACTGCCCACTGCCCCACTGACCACTACCCAACTGCCCACTGACCACTGACCACTGACCACTGCCCCACTGCCCCACTGACCACTGCCCCCACTGACTACTGTCCCACTGGTCACTGTCCCAACTGACCACTGCCCCACTGACCACAGCCCAGCTGACCACTGCCCCCACTGCCCCAGTGACCACTGCCCCAGTGACCACATCCCAACTGATCCACTGACCACTGCCCCCACAGCCCCACTGACCACTGCCCCACTGACCACTGTCCCACTGCCCCACTGACCACTGTCCCCTCTAGGTGAGGGCTCCTCCTTCCTGGGGTGACCCCAGGCTGTTCATAGGAGCTCCCTGGGACTCCAGTCCTGGTCTCAGGGCACTTACAGGACTCTCCAAAGAGAGGGAGCCCAGGAAAACCTCTGAGCTCACACCCAAACTGTGGGGCAGCCGAGTGGGTGTGGTAATTCCCACCCACGGGTGTTTTCCATGACGTCTGAGCCTCGGGAAGCCGCTTCCCAGTGCCAAAGTCTGTGATTCACCCTGGGTGATTTCCAGGCAGCTCCCACCAACCTCTTCTTGAGGCCACCCACCTGCAAGGCCTCCCCAAAGGGACTCCCCAAACTGGAGGTGCGTGGAGAGGGCTTGGCTGACCAGTGGGACTGACCAGCACCCTCCCTGGCCTGAGTGGTGTCCCTTCCTCCCTGTCCTGTCCCCTTGTCCCCAGCAGGACACATTTCCACCCCCGGTGCTTTGGGAAGGAGGCAGGAAAGGAAAGTGAGGCTGGGTGGGAAGGGGCGGCAGTGGCAGGAGAGGGGACAGCAGCCCTGGGAGGTGGCGTGGCCATGGTCACAGCCGAGCACACACAGAGGGACAGCCCTGCCAGGACCCAAACAAATTCCAGCGTCTCCCTTTGGAGGAAAGGTTTTACAGTGCTGAAAATCTCGCTGTGTTTATTGCGCTCACAGCCTACATTTGCATATGCAAATCATACGCATTTATGTAAATTCCGGGTCGAATAATATTATCACAGTCCCCGCAGAACAGATCCTCTCCCATGGCAAATCAGTTGATTGTGCTCTGCAAACCGAGAGTGGCGTTGCTTTGAGCGAGCAGAACATTTCTATCTGGAGCAGGGAACAATGCAGGGCCCAGTTCTGGGCACCCCCAGCCCCTTGTCAGCAACTTCATTCAGGCTGCAGCCCCAGCCCTGCCCCCCATCTCTTGGAGCCAGACCGGAGCCATGCCAAGACAAAGCTCTGGAAGCAGATGCCAAATCACTGCCAAGCCCATGACAGAGCCCTGAGTCACCCCAAGAGGAGCAGCTCGCCCAGAACGGGCTCATCTCACCAAGTGCTGCTGCTGCAGCAGCCCCGAAACACACGGGGGGCACGGAGGTGATTGAGGCACTCAGGGCTCAGACTGGGGGTTCTGCTGCCCTCGGGGGGATTCTTTGTTGTGGGGTCTCCTCGGGCAAAGGGGCTCCCTCTTAGAGCTTGTGGCAGGTCTGACTGACCCCGAACTGCCACAAACTCAGCAGGAGCAAGAGGAGCTCCTGTTGCTGTCTGGGCCGACTTCTGACTTCTCCAGGAGGCCACTTGAGGTCCAAAAATCTCAGCTGGGCTGTTCTTCACACCCAGTCTGACCCGAGGAGCCTTTGGGCCCCAGTTCCTCCCCATCACTCAGGTCACCCCCAGGCCCCAACACCATCAGCACTGCAGCAGTCACCCCTCCCTGTGCCCCCTCCTGTCCTGCCCCACTGCAGGAATCACACAATCACAGAATGTCCTGAGCTGGAAGGAGCTTCCAAGGATCATCCAGCCCAGCCCCTGGCCCTGCCCAGACACCCCAACAACCCCACCCTGGGCATCCCTGGGAGTGCTGTCCAATCCCTCCTGGAGCTGTCGGGCTGGTTGGTGACAGGAAAGCAGAGGGGGTGACACGAGGAGGGGAGATTGAGCTTGCAGCACGAGGCAAGAGGGTTCAGTGAGCAACAGAGCAAAGTAGAGCAGAAAAATCCAGGGGTGGGAGATTTATGGAGAAAGAAATTTGTGACTGAGCAAGGGGACTGTGAATGGGTGACATTTTGGGGTAAGACCTTCTCCCATCAGGAAGACAAAGGCCTTTAGGGTGGGATTTTTCACCAGTGATATTGGGTGTTAGAACCCAGATTGGAAATGAGAGGCTTTTGGGCTCAGGTGTTAAAAATCAGGAGATTGGGAGTTCACCTGCACAAGTTTGAGTGTGGAGAGGAGGCACTGAGGGTACTGAGGGTGGCACCACCAGCAGTGGGACCCAGCCCATCCCCGGGCATCCTCATTTCTGTCAGAGTCAAACCCCGCCTGAGCACATCCAAGGCTTCCAAAGCTGCTCCTCTGAAATGTTCTGGGAATGCCAGGCTGGTTCCAGGCTCTCACAGGGTGAGGGCTGTGTTCCTGTGCCAGCTTGTGGGAGAAGCATCCCGGTGGCTTTTCCAACAGCCTGGTGGCTTTTCCTGCTCACTTGTTCAGAAGGTGATGCACCTGCAGCTTCATCCCACTCTGATGGGGATGGAAAGCCAGGAACATCAGGGACAATTAAATACCCAGTGCCCAGCCCACGAGTCCAGTCTGCAGTGCAGGAACCTCACAGAGGGCACAGCTGAAACAGCCCTGGATTGTGTCCTGAGAGTGCAAATTTTCTCCATTTGTTACAGGGAAGAGGGAAGAGCTCAGGGGGAGGTGACCGGAATGGGGACACCCAAAGGGGAGCTCCCTGAGCCACCTTTCGGTGTCAGTGGATGGGTGGGGCACTGATGTGGGTGGGGCACCCTCCAGGCTCAAGTACCTCCCATGGACAATGCAAAGTCACCTCCCAGACGTGCTCTCTGTTCAGCACAGCCAGAGTTTGCAGCAAAGCCTCCATCCCTGGCCACACAGCCACACCCTGGGCCCCTGCTCGCTCAGTTATGGGGTCACAGAACAAACATTTGGGTTGACAGGACCATCTGCTGGTCCCTGACCACGAGGGCCAGCCCAGAGCAGCCCCTTGAGCACCCTGCTGGTCTCCACTGGACTCCAGCTCTGTGTCCCTGCCTTGCCCGTGCTGGGGAGCCCCACATGGACATGGAACTCCCCTGTGGCCTCACAAGTGCGGGGCAGAGGGGGAAAACCTCATCCCTCGATTTTCCAGAATTGCCAGTGCAGCCTCAGGCTGCAGCTGACCTTTTTTCCTGCATGGACACAGCAGATTCCTGTTCCAGCTGTTGCCCACCAGGATCCCCAGGTCCTTTTCTGTGAAGTGAGGCATTCCCAGCCTGTCTTGCTGCATGGGGCTGTCCCAGCCCTGGCTCAAGGCCTTGCCTTTGCTTTTCTTGAGGTTCCTGAGGTTCATGGAGGTGTCCAAGGTCAAGCTGGATGGGACTTGGAGCCATCTGGTGTGGTGGAAGGTGTCCCTGGGGTGTCAGGGAGTGGAAGAAGATGATCTGGACAGTCCTTTCCAACCACTCTGTGCTTCCATGATCCTCGTTCTGCCTCTAAAGGAGCTGCAGGCAGGGAAGGGAGGGGATTATCTCCTCACTGAGCTGTGATTGAAATTCCTGTGCTCAACTCATTTAACAACCAGCCAATATCTTGATCTTCTGTGTCTTCCTTCTGTGCTTCACACAAGCCTCTGAATTTCATTATTTTGTTAACTATAAGGACTTTCCACTTCTTGTACTTTTTGGTGCCAGTTCCCTGCAAGAACCAAGACATTTTGAAGAACTGGAGTGATGTTGCTGGCCACTGAGTCTCTCTGTGTGACTGGAGAAAGAGTTTTATTTGTGCAACAAGAACCCTTCCTGAGGATCAGGTTTCTTTGGTTTTTTGTTTGTTGTTTTTTTTTTTAGTGAAAGCTCTCCTCACTCAAAAAAAAAAACCAACCAAAAAAAAAAAACCAAAACAGGGATTTAGCACAGGTCACCCAAGTTCCCTGCCAAGGGTGTAATTTTGCCACAGTCCTTTCTCAGTTGTTGTGCCCAGGGATCTCCATCTGACTGTGACAAATGAATGTCACTTTCTCTGACAGGATTAAAAAATACGAAAGATCCATTTCTGAAAAGATCCTGAGCTCCAGTACAGATGCCTGGACAGCTCCCACAGGAGCCCAGGCCCTTCTCAACCAGCACTCCTGGCTCCTCATGGTCTGTGGGAAACAACAGGAGACAGCCAAGGATCTGATCTGAGACCCTGAATCTCCTCCAAGGGCTTTGCCCAGCTGGGAAATCTGGAAGCAGGAGGGCAAGCAGAGTGTGCAGGGCAAGCTCCAACAGGCGTGGAGTGAGAGGACAGGGGAATGGCTTGGTTGGAGATTGGGAATTCTTGGCTGTGAGGGTGGGCAGGCCCTGGCACAGGTGCCCAGAGAAGCTGTGGCTGCCCCTGGGTCCCTGGAAGTGTCCAAGGCCAGGCTGGACAGGGCTTCAAGCAAACTGGGACAGTGGGAGGTGTTCCTGCCCATGGCAGGGGTGGCACTGGATGATCTTTTATGTTCCTTTCCAACCCAAACCATCCTGGGATTCCAGGATTCTCTAATGCAGCTCTGGAAATGCTAAACCAGGGTTGTGTCTGCAGAGGAAATCTCCTCTGGGTGGGGTGGGAGGCAAAGGGTGGGCAGGAAGCCTGGGAAGTGTAGGATTTAACTCTGGGATTTGGTTATGAGGGTAAAATAGAAACAAGAGATCTCTAAAGATGGGTTTAGATCATGAGAGTTTATTGTGAAAGAGCATGGGTGTGAGAGGCTGCTGAGCTGCAAGACACAGCTCAAAGCAGGCCAGAGAAAGAGAGAGAAAGAGGCAAAAAGAGAGAGTAAAAAAGAGAGCGATTTGCCGTTTACAATGCAATAAATCATCTTCTCTGTTGAATATTCTAATTCTCTTTAACCAATGTGAGACAAGTTACAAACCCTACAACATTTACAGACAACCTATAAGAATCATCACATTACCATACAGGGTTATATTTTAAACCTTAAAAAACTGCTTTTGGGAATCTCCACCAGCAGGTATGGTTTGTTCTGACCTTTGGACCTGCCTAGGCAGAGGGCATTGTTCTGTCAAGAAGGAGGATTACCTTCAGCCAGCTCTACCATTGTTTCTTAGTTACTCTTCAACTCAAACCTTGTCTTCATCTCAATTTCTATTATACTTTCCATATTTTCAGCATCTTTTGCAAGGTAATCATATCTATAAGGCTTTCCTATTTCATCTTCCCCAACAGGGAAGGGCTGATGAAATGACCCAGGTTTGGCCCAGGGCCACTGAACTTGGAGCTCTCAGGGTGACACTGGCCCAGCCTGATGTGCAGGAGGGCTCTGGGCAGAGCCCAGGGCAGGGTTCTGCTCCTGAGCCAGCAGGACTCAAACCCAGGAGAGACTTGAGAAAGGTGCCAAGAACATAGACAGGACAGGGCATGGGAGGGGACACCAGGGTCACCTGGGGGGTTGGAGCAGCTCCCAGGTTTTTGGTGTTTGTAGACAGAGCACTTGGGAAAGGTTTAAAGCTCATTTCTTTACAAATCTTGTCTGGGTCACAAAGGAGTGGAGCAAGAGGGGGAAAAAACAGCAGGGGACAGAGGAACTTTCCTGGGTTCAAGGAATCCTGCAGCTCCATGAGCCATGGCACTGGAGGGGTCAGCACAGCCCATTTGGGGAGCTCTCTGCCCTTCCTCCATCCCTGCCCGAGGGTCCCTGGGTGCTCTGCAGACACCACAATGATATTTGAAATTCCTGAGATGGCTCAGACTCACTGTGGGCAGAACTCCTGTGCCCCACCTGAAGAACCCAGGCATTCTACCAAAGGCTGCTGGAGGACTTCAGCTTTGGGTAGAGAATATTGATACTCAGGAATATTGACAATATTGATCCCAGCTCTGGTGTCATCCTCCTCTGCCAGTGCAGCACCACACCCACTGAGTGGGCTCTCCCTCCCCATGGGCCCAGGGAACAGGGAAAAACTCCTTGCAGGGCTGTGTGAGCACTGAGTGTGATCCTTTCACCCCAAGGGTGAGCAGCTCCTTTCTCCTGGCTCAAACAGCTCTTTTCAGAAAGGCACAGCCTGCATTTGAAGACACTCAGCGTTAGAGAATCTGCAACAACTGTTGGGCATTGGTCTTTTGCTTTGGGATTTGTGCCTTTGCACTCCACTGCTCTGAATTCCCACTCACCAGCCATTGTCCTGCCCTCTTCTGCTGGACAGAAAGTCTTAATCTTCCCCTTCTTCTCACTGTAAGTAAATAATCTCTCAGAAGTCTTTCCAATAGACTGATCAAACTGTCAGCATAAGCCACTGCCTCAGCTCAGTGCTATTGCTCCTTTGTCCCCTTGCCGTGTTTAACATCCATTTACAACAAGGAGGAGGCTTAAACCTCTCCAGCTCCTGCAGTAGTGGCTGCTGCACCCTGAGCTCCTGCCTGGTGAGACAGCACAGCCCCAGCCAGGGCTCCACGAGGGACACAGAACCATCCTGGAGTGTCCAGGGGAGAAGCTGTAGGAAATCCCCAGAGCTGAGGGACCCAATCTCACCAGCACCACCCTGAGCTCCTGCCCTGGATGTCTCATTTGTCTCTGCTGGATGAGAAGGGGAGGCTGCATTCTCCTGGAGGTGACATTGCAGGTGGCAGGGGCCCAGCCTGCACCAGCTCCGCGCTGTGACACTGACCTGTGTGCTCTGGGAGGTGACATTGTTCTGCCTGCTCTGGGAGGTGACATTGTCCTGCCTGCTCTGAGGGGTGACACTGACCTGTGTGCTCTGAGGGGTGACATTGTCCTGTGTGCTCTGAGGGGTGACACTGACCTGTGTGCTCTGAGGGGTG
>JAHLSL010000159.1:227219-240033 GCA_025920805.1 Petroica traversi | reverse complement strand
ATCCATCCATCCATCCATCCATCCATCCATCCATCCATCCATCCCCTTGTGGTCCCCTCAGCTCCCTGTGCCAGGGTCTCTGAGGACTCAGTGCCCAGACAGCAACAACCTGGGACAGGGCTTGTTGATCCCCCGGGGGACAGGAGGGGATCCCCACCTCGGGGACATCAGGGGAGGTCACTGCTCCCAGGGAGGCCTGGACAGAACATGGCCAGCTCAGGCCCAGTCCCAGGTGGCCTTGAGGCAATTTTTGTGGTGCCAGCATTGCTCGCAAACCCCCTTTTCTCATCCATTCCACACAGCTGCCGTTCCCAAGCTGTGCTGGTCACTCCCAGCACCCAGAGGTGCAGAGGGACTTTGTCCTGATCTGTCCCTGCCAGCAGGGCCCAGGGCTGGGCTGGTGTCCTGCAGCCCAGGCTCTGCCAGCTCCAGTTTCCCACTGAACATCAGCAGGGGACAAGTCACTGCTGCCTCTCTGTCTCTTTGCAGTTCAGTACCAACCCCTCCACCTCTTGCAGAAGATATTTCATTATTTGTCACTGGTCCCAGGCTGGGGAGGATGGGAAGCTCTCACAGCAAGCCTAGGAGAGCCCAGAGTGGATCAGCTGCTGCCAACTGTGGCACCAACTCCTGCAGGATCCACAGAAAGCTCCATAAAGTTCCTTCCTGAGTGACAAAGTCCTGCACTGCCCCTGGAGAGCCCCCTGAGCCCGTGCCCCTCCCCAGGGGTCCCTTTGTTGTGCTCCATCCCATGTTGGAGTGGCTTTGCTGAGCTTTGCCCCCTCTGTACCTGCACAGGTCACAGGGACAGAGCTGCTCCCTCCAGACCAGGCAGAGCATTTGGGATCCTTTCAACATGAAAAGAATCTCAGTTTTACTAAGAACAGTTTTCTCTGTGTGCAGATGTGAGGCTTTGCACTTGACTCGGTGCAGGTTCAGCCTGGGATGTGTTTCAGCAGCTGCTTCAACATCCGTGTGGAAATAAAACAGCACCAGCCTCCTCCTCAGGCCTGGAGCTGCCTCTCTGCAGAATATTCAATTTTTGGCAGCACCTGGGCCATCCTCACTCTTCTGCCTCAGAGCAAAAGCACCAGAGGTGCATCCAAAGCTCCTCTCCCTCCCTCTGGGACCACAGCAGTGCACAAGTGTCCAACCCTCATGTTGTGATCAGTTCATCAAGGGCTTCCTGGTTTCCTTCTGGAAATAACCAACATTTCTCTGCAAATGGAGCAGGTGGCCAAATTTCTGACCAGAAATTCTGGTGCTGTGGGCCCCTGAACAAAACAGAGCAATCATCCCTGGTCTGGGCAGGATCCTGGGAATGTCTCCCTGTGGTACTGGAGAGGCACCACCATGGGCATGGACAACAAACAAAAATCGCCCAGAGCCCAGAGGAATTTAAATTCTCTCACCCTGAGCTGAGAGAGCTCTCAAAATGGTGATTAAACTATTTCCAAGCAGCCAGAGGTTTAAGTGATTTCTAGAAGGACTTTTGCCTTTTAGAAGGGTTCTGGCCCTTAGTGACTACATTAAGGGAGAATTTTAATGGGACAGAATCCGACCTTGTGGGTGCTGAAATGTTCAGATCATACAATTCTCTTAACGAGGTCATTTTCAAACACACCCACTGCAGAAAGAGCTCTCTGCTTCAAGAGGTCACACTGGAGTGTAAAATCTGTGGAGACTTCCCAGGACAATTAAATATTCAAACCCCAAATCCCATTCCTGTCCTGGGACTCACCCTTGGCTGGGCCATCAGCCTCTAATGCTCAGGCAGCTGAAACTCCATTTAAAAATTAATTTCCAGTCTGTTTTACTGACTCCCAAGGACTGCAAAGTTGGGTGGGGAGTCTGTGGTGACACAAGTGTCCCCTCTATGGAAAAGCTCAAACCTCCAGACTCGCTCAGAGGGTGACTCCTGAGGGAAAAGCTGATATCCAGCCCCTCTCCACATTGGAATTCTGTCATGAAGTTTTCTCTGTTCTCCACATTCAGTCAAGACCTGACATTTCCCCACTCAGATGTGAACATCCTTTGCATGCTTTGACTTGTAAAACTTTTCCTGCTGCTGCTCTTGATCTCCAGGCAAAGCCAGGAATTTGAGTGTTCCCCTGCCCACAAAGGGCTGCAGTCAGCACAGAACCAGAATTAAAATAGGTGAATATTGTAGCAGGTGTGAGGCAGAGAAAGAGCCAGGATGGAAACTGCTGCTCCCAGCACTGCCAGGATGCACCAGCGCCACTGCTTGAAGCAGAAACATTGATCAGAATTGGAAAACACCAAACACATCTCAAAAGTGTTCAGTAAAAGCCCCTCCAAGCAGAGACAGGTTTGCCCAAAGGCAGCAGATGGCAAACAAGATCCCAGCTGTGAGCTGCTTTTTCCTGCTGGGTCCCAGCTTTCCCAGTGCTGTGTAAGAACTTAGGGATCAATCTGAGGCATTGATCCATGTTAGAGAGCCAAGCAGGACAATGTTTGTAACTTTGTGCTGCAGGGAGCTGCTCTGGGAGGAAACACCTCCTGTCCAGGGAAGTTGTGGCTGCCCCAGGATCCCTGGAAGTGCCCAAGGCCAGGCTGGACAGGGCTTGGAGCAGCCTGGGATAGTGGGAGGTGTCTCTGCCCATGGCAGGGATGGGACTGGATGGGTTTAAGGTTCCTTTCCATCCAAGCCATCCTGGGATTCTGTGGTTGTGGTTTCAAAGAGCTTCACTGGAGTTCCTGGGAGCTCTCCAGGAGTTCTGATGGCTCTGCAGGAATTCAGGAAGAGCAGAAGCCACCACAACCAGCAGCATCCTCTGTGCAAAACTCATGGCTGTGGATCTCCAGATATGCTGGAGGCTCCAGCGAGGAAAAAATAAAATCATTCTAACAATTCTCTCAGGGCAGGTGGCACAGAGAGGCCCTGGATCCCTGTGGCTTGGCCACGTTCATGTGGGAGGGCCCTCAGGAGGGGCTGCAGTGCAGAGAGTGCTCCAGGGGACAAGATGTGCCCTTGGTGACAGCCCAGGGGTCTCCTGATCTGGGGCTGGAGCTGTTCTGGTGTGGGGAGGGGAGAAAAGAGCTCTTCAGATTCATCTGCTTCCAGCTGCTGGGTTCAGGGGTAGAAAACACTCCCAGAGCTGCACATCTCAGAGAGGATCTCCTGCATTTCAAGTGAAAAGCTGCAGCCCTGAGCTTGGGCAGTCACAGGAGCTGGAGCCCACTCCTCACACAAATCCAGTGTTACCCAGGCCCTCTCCAGGACCCCAAGAGCTCCCGGGGCTCACTACAGACAGCAGCAGGTTATGGGGTGTAGGAAGAGAAAGGGGTGACCCCAGCAGGTTGTTCCCCAGGCTGCAGGCCCTTTGCTGATCTTTTCCCATGAAACTGGAATGGGAAGAACTTGGGCCAGCCCTCACCACGCCCTGCACACACAGCACAGGACAGACAAACACCTTCCCAAGCTTTCCTGGGGGGCAGCAGCCGAGCTGGGCATCACCCCCAGGAGGCTTTTGGAGCCTTGTTCCTGGAGCAGCAGCTCAGCAGGGTTTGTCTGGGCTGTAAATCCCAGCTGGGATGAGCAGCCCATGGCACACAGTGAGGCCAGTCCTGAGTGCCCTGCGGCCTCCAGGGAGGGAGAAAAACTGTCCCGGAACCTTCTGAAGTCCCTGGCAGGAAAGCTGCCCCAAATGCTGCTGTTCCTGTGCCCAGGAACAGTTCTGATCTGGCCAAATCCTGCTATTTCCAAACACCTCTGGGGCTGATCTCTCTGGACACCAGGTGTGTTCCCAGCTAAATGGAAGGTGGGTTTCTGGCCAGCCCTGCAGGGAGGATGAAGAGGGGTGTGGGCACAGCCCCTTCCAGTGAGGAATGGGAAGACAGAGTCACCTCTGCAGGGATGAAGGATTCTCCCAGGAGCAGCCACAGAAGGAGGAGCTGCACAAGGCCCTTCACTGCCAGGGCTTGAGGAGCTCACCCAGAGCATGGGAACACAGAAAGCTCAGAGCTGCTGTATCCATGGCCCTGCTGGGCCTGGCACCCTCAGGGGAGCAAAGGAGTCCCTGGCCTGACAGTGTCAGCACCCATGAGACTGAAGGGATTGAGCAGAGGGAGAGCAAAGGGATTTCCTGTGCATTTCCACAGGCTCTCCTGCTCCTCACACCATGCCCTGCTCTCCCACAGATTGCACAGAGCCAACCCTTCTGTGCAATCCATCCCCTCACACGAGGGGAGCACAGCAGTGTGGGCTCAGGAGGAACACTGAGAGCAAGAGAGGGAGGTGTGGGGTCTGTCAGTCCTGCAGCTGCCAGCCTTGGAGTTGTGTTTGTGCCTTAAAAATTGTGCTTTTTCTCCATCTCTCTCAGATTCACCCTGAGACACTTCCTGTCCTTATGTGTTTCCTGCTACCTCAACAGCTCTTGTAATATAGATTTAACTCCTGTGACATAAATTTAACTCCTGTGATTTAGATTTAACTCCTGGAATTGAGATTTTACATTTAACGTCTTGTGTAAGACACGAGATTTGCCCCTGGGATCCCAGATCTGTATTTCAAAGAGGTTTTGTTTCATCTTCACATCTCAGCCACTGTGTAGGGAAAGCACTGGCCCTGGGACCCCTCAGCCACAGCTCCTGACTTCTGTGTCTTCCCAGCAGTCCCAGGAGATCTGGATGATGGGACAAGAGGAATGGGGTTTCTATAACTAAGTTGCAGTGGGGAAATCACAGGTTCACTGGCACGAGAATGAAATTGAGAATGAGGTGATGGGTGGAGAGAAGGAGCTGCCTGTTCACTGCAGCACTGGGGCAGAGTCACTGGAGCTCCCCACTCATCCCAGCAGTGCTGAGCCCCATCCCATGGGATGGAGGGAGCTGGAGCCCAGAGCAGCTCTGGGAGCCAGTCCCAGTCGCTGCCCATTGTGCTGCTGCCTCACAGCCACAGCTGGGACCTCGTGTGACCCAGCCAAGGGTGGGAGATGTGGAGCCTCAGGCAGGTGCCCCAGGGGGCAGAGAGGGGCAGGAGAAGCAAGGAGCAAAACTGTGGCAGAGGATGGCACTGGGGCAGGAGTGGGAGTCAGGGTCTCTCAGTGCCTCCAGCAGACACATTTCTGCTGAGCAGGTACCCTGGGATTCTCCTTTACACCCTTAAAATCATGAATGTGTAATTAAGTGACCCAGCTGGTGCCTGTTCAGCATCCAGCCTGAGACCCCAGGCTGGAAGAGCAGCTCTGGGTAAGGACAGTCACTCAGGTGTCCCAAAAAGCATCTCTGTCCTTGGAGGAGTTCAAATTGTGGAAGGACAAGACCCTGAGAAGCCAAATGTAACCTGGAAGCTGCTCTGAGCCCTCCTGAGGGCTCTCCCCAGCCTGGAGACTGCAGATGATTGTTTTATTCCCACACAGTCTCCAGGTGCTTGAGAAACATAAATGCAGTGGGAGCAGTGGTTGGTGCCACGGGTGGTTGGAACGAGCTTCAAGGACAGACAGGAATGAGATGAACTCCAACCAAGGGACCTGGGGAAAAACTACCTGGGGAGAAACAACCTGTGCATCTGTGAAGGCTGGGGGCAACCAGCAGAGAGTGCAGAGCCAGACCTGGCTGTGCTGCTGGATCTAAACCTGACTGTGGAGCAGCCATGGGTCACTGCAGCACAGAGTGCCCAGGGCTGCCCAGGGACAGCAGGGAGAGGGAGCAGATCCTTCCCTGCTGCTCACCTCAGCTTTTGCACATGGGCTCCCAGTACAAGAGAAACAGAATCAAAGGATCAGAGAATCTCCTGAGCTGGAAGGGACCCAGCAAAGACCAGCCAGGCCAACTCCTGGCCCTGCTCAGGACACCTAAAAATCCCACCATGGGCTGAGATCACGCCAAGCCAAAACCCTCTCTTAGTTCCCCACAGTGGTACCTGCACAGGGAGGTCTCTGCTCTGGGTTCATGATGGTCACTCTGGCACAGAATTGCTGCTCATGCACATCTGAGCCCAGCTCCAGGGGCACCTGAGGCTGGGCTGGAGCCTGGGCCAGGCTGTCCCTGTTCCTGTGCAGTACCAGGTGTCTCAGTGCTTCTTTAGGCACAGTGTCTTTACTCTGCAGTGACAATTTCTGGCCAAATGAGCACTTTGACCCCCTATGCCCACAGTTTGATGCTGGACCATTGGCAGCTCCTTGGAGCAGTAGAAAGGATCCTCTCAAATCTGTCTTAACACCTTTCCCAACCCAGCACATCAATCCTACTCACTCCTTGAGCCTGGTGTCCATCCAGGTGGAACTGTGGGGGTTCAGTCTCTGCCAGGGCCACCTGCACAGGTGTCCAGCCAGCCTGGGGCAGTGACACTTCTGACCCCAGAGCAGCCCCTGCCCAGGAATGCTGATCCCTCTGCTGATGAACTTGGCATTGGACAGGGCACTTTGCACCTTGGCCACAGCTGAGAAGTCTCACATCCATTCTCCTGACAGCTGAGAGATTCCAGGGTATTCCTCAGCCTCCCAGTGCTGCTGCCCTGGGTGCAGCCCCTGGCAGGTCCTGTCAGATCCCCCAGCCCCTCAGGGAGCTCTCAGGTGCTTTGGAATACCTGGAATGGCTCCGTGCAGAGCTGAGACACCCAGGTGTGAAAGTCCTTCCCACACCAGCACTGCCAGCAGCAGCTCTCTGGCTCTCTTAGCAAACCCCTGGGTTTTGATATTTTGTCCCCCTGAAATCTCAGCTCATCAAATCTCAGCTCATCAAATCCCCCGGGGGATGGAGGGGGGCAGGGCTGGGGTTACCAGCAGCAGCAGGAGCAGGCTGGTCAGGGTGAGGGTGTTCCCCAGCCCTGACGCTGTCCCTGTCCCTGTCCCCGCAGGTCCCTCGCCCTGGGGCAGCAGTACAGCTCCCTGGGGTCCCAGCCCATCCTGTGCGGCTCCATCCCCGGCCTGGTCCCGAAGCAGCTCCGCTTCTGCCGCAACTACATCGAGATCATGCCCAGCGTGGCCGAGGGGGTGAAGTTGGGCATCCAGGAGTGCCAGCACCAGTTCCGGGGCCGCCGCTGGAACTGCACCACCATCGATGACAGCCTGGCCATCTTCGGGCCCGTCCTGGACAAAGGTAACCCCTGGGGGCCCGGGGGCAGAGCTGGCACAGCTCCGCAGGGCTTTGGATGCACCTGGAATGTCCCACTGGGCACACGTCAGGGAAAGGGTCTGATGTCCCAGCTCTCAACACTGATTTCTCATGTTTCTTTTATTTTTCAAGTTTTTGGTGTGTTCCATCACAAAGGGTAACGAGGGAAGGGTCTGTTCCCATCCCAGGAGCTCAGAAGGGCCAGGGAGGACACACAGTACAGCAAGGGGAAGGTTTAGTCCCAAGCACTCTCCCATGTTCTGGAATCATGGGCTCCACCTGCCTGTCCAGGGTGGGCAGCAATTCCAAACTGGGTCCAGCAAAGCCGTGGGAAAAGCCAAGGAGAGGGGATGTAGTTGAGTTCCTTGGGATCAAGGCAGGGCTGCTGGAGCACAAATTGCCCACCCCAGGAGGTCCCTGGGCTCAGGTTTCCCCTCCAGTCCGGGATCATGGTTGAAATCCACAGTCCTGATCAGGCTTAGTTGGGTTTTCAATTAATCTTTTCAAAAATGAACCCAAAAATCAAGGAACAAAGTGAGATTATGAGTTCAATTTCCCTCTCCTCTCTCCAAACTCCTCTTCATCCCCTGCTCCTGAAATGCTGCCTTTCTAGACCCACTGGCACGGATCAGGCACCCTGGAATGTTCATGGGGCACCATAAAGCTGGGATTCCCAGTGAGATCATGGGGCAAGGGCCCCAAAATACCCTGAAAGGAGATGCTGCAGGGGCAAACCATAGAATCACAAAATGCCCTGGGTTTTAAGATACCCACAAGGATCATCCAGTGCAGCTCCTGTCCCTGCCCAGACCCCCCAACAACCCCACCCTGGGCACCCCTGGCAGCGCTGCCCAAACGCTCCTGGAGCTCTGGCAGCCTCGGGGCCGGGACCATTCCCTGGGGAGCCTGGGCAGTGCCCAGCACCCTCTGGGGTAGAACCTTTCCCTGATCTCGAGCCTGAGCCTGCCCTGGCACAGCTCCATGGTAACCTGTTCCACATCTCAGATGTCCCAGACCTCAGATTAAAAGGCATTCCCACGAAACTGAACTGAGTGGTGAATTTAAAACTCCCAGTGGATAAAAATCTCCAGTTTCTCCATCCTGTCCCGTGGGTTCTGTTCACTCTGTGCCACATTCAGCACAAGGGACATTTCCCAGGTAATATCTTGGTTTCACATCTCCATAAAACCAAAACCATTTCCTTCTCATCTTCCTGGGTGTTGACACCACTGCAGCCCAAAGTCTCTTTATTGAACAGAAATTATTGTTTCCAATGATGCTTTGGAAATGGGAATTTTATGGTAGAGACTTCAAGAAACTGGAGAAA
The DNA here is from genome assembly GCA_025920805.1 of Petroica traversi. Taxonomy (NCBI): domain Eukaryota; kingdom Metazoa; phylum Chordata; class Aves; order Passeriformes; family Petroicidae; genus Petroica; species Petroica traversi. Next base: position 231,629 of record JAHLSL010000159.1, on the reverse strand, counting down.
TTGGGCTGAGAGCTGGACTTTGGACTATTTCCCAACAGCACCCTGGAGAGAGCAGCACTTGGGGAATCTTTCTGACAAAGCCCCAATATTCTGCAGAGAAACAGTCCATGAGATCTTTTTTTCAATTTTCAGCCTCCCAGTAAGGGTAGGTATTGTTTCAGATTCCCGAAATGTCAGTTGAATATTTCAGTGAAAATCATTCCTTTGTGTTAACATGGGATTCTTTGCAGGAACCAGGATTGTAAAGTCTTATTAGAGCACTAATAGGCACCATGAGATTCATTTCCCCTCTGTTTTGCCCGGGTGTATTTTGGGGTAACTGCTGTATTTACTACCAAATAACTTGTCAGCAGGGCTCAACACACTCCAATTTGCTGCCTAATAAAAGCCTGTCCTATATTTCAGCGCTTAAAAGATCAGAAAGTTTTAATTTTCTTTAAAATCCATCATTAAAAAACTGTCATAAAAATTCTAAACACGGTATGAAAGAACTGTTCAAGCATTGAGACACTGGAAATCTCTCACCACCATTTCTGTCAGCGGGAAAGCACTTAAAGATTGGATTTGAACCGTCCTCCCTGTAATGAGCAAACTGAACTTTGAATTTATGGAGAATATTTTAAGATTCTTTCGGCTGCAGGGACTCGAGCAAAGCCTCATGTGTGGACTTGCCTCAGCATCTCCACGCACCCCGAGCTGACAAGGTAAAATATCACCCAGAGCCTTGAAACTCTTCTGAGAGATGGAGAAAAATGAGTGAGCACGTTGGATATTCAGCTTTCCCAATGCCACCGTGAGGCATCTGCAGACAGCACTGCCAGGCTCCCAGTGCATCCATCCTGATGTCTCACTAACCTGTAAGTGGAGCAGTTAAAAATAAACAGCATCATCTGCAAAGAAGGACACATCAAAGCCCAGCCCATCTGATCATGGGTGTTATTCACATTTTTGAACTGTGCTGGTGTCTTTTCCTTGCTGCCTTCAAAATTAATGAGTGGATTCAGGATGGGACTGGTGTCATTGTGTGGCAGTGAGAAACACAAGGAACCTTTGAGATTCCCAGAGTCTGCAGCAGAGAAGCCTCAGAGAAAACCAGAACCTTTCCAGCCACAGCTTCCTCAGCTGAGGGAAAACGTTGGTGACAAAACTGAGAGATCCTGCCAGCTGTGAGGAACCGGGGAGCAGCCCTGCTCAGCACTGATGAGGGTGCCTGGACACTCCTGGGCCTTCAGAGAATCATGGAACAGTCTGAGCTGGAAGGGACTTTTTAAAGATCATCTTGTCCAACCCAGCTTCTTCCTTAGATGCAGCAACAAGAGTCACAGACTGGTTTGGGTTGGGAGGGTCCTTAAAGCCCACCCAGTGCCACCCCTGTCATGGCAGGGTCACCTTCCACTGTCCCAGGTCACTCCCAGCCCCAGTGTCCAGCCTGGCCTTGGGCACTGCCAGGGATCCAGGGGCAGCCACAGCTTCTCTGGGCACCCTGTGCCAGCGCCTGCCCACCCTCCCAGGGAACAATTCCTGCCCAATCTCCCACCCATCCCTGCCCTCTGGCACTGGCAGCCATTCCCTGTGTCCTGTCCCTCCAGCCCTTGTCCCCAGTCCCTCTCCAGATGTCTTTGAGCCTTTTGGGTGGTCCTGAAATCAAGAGTTTTGAGCCCAAATCTGGATCCTGTGGCCACCATGGGAGCCCAGGGGTGCAGCCCCACAAACCAAAACCCAAACCCAAACCAAGACAATCCCTGTCACAGCTCACACCCTGCATTTGGCCAGCAAAGAGTTGGGGTTTCACCTCTGACGAACACCTGGATGAAATCCCCTCTCAACATTAACCTGGTTCATCTCAGCTGCTGCTCCCTCAGGTAGATTGGGGCTGTTTTGGAAAAGCTTCAAAGGTGCAGTTCTCACTACCACAGCACCAAAAATCATTTCTAATAGAGCCTGAAAAGAAACTGAGGGTAATTTCATTTTAAAGGAGCTGCAAACGTAATAACCATGGTCACTTCCACTGAAGGAGAGCTCAGCCTGCAGAGCAGAGCAGTGAGGGAGGTTCAGCTGAGCAGACCCTGCTGTGGCCCAGGTGTCCAAACCTTCCTGGGCTGCTCCTCCTGGGGACACCCCCCCAGGCTTTGAGCACTGGTGCCAGTGTGGGAGCCCAGGGCTGCCCTCCCTGAAACACTTAAGGGATTCCAGCTCCAGGGGACACTTCCCTCCTGCAGCTCCAGCCTCTCCTCCTGCAGCCCCTGGCAGGGCAATGAACACCAGGGGACTGAACCCATTTGGGAGCTGCTGAACAATGACCCTGGCGAGGCTCTGCCCTCACCCACCCAGGCTCCTCCACATTCCCCACTCCAGTTCAGACTCACGAGGGTTTGGCTGCTGTAGCTGCTCAGGCTTTGGTTTCCTAAGGCCACTGATGATCTTCCTGCAAGGAAGGTCAGGCTGGGAGAGCTGGGAGTGTTCACCTGGAGAAGAAAAGGCTTTAGAGAGACCTTAGAGCCCCTTTCAGTGCCTAAAGGGGATCCAGGAGAGCTGAAGAGGGATTTGGGACAAGGGATGGAGGGACAGGACACAGGGAATGGCTGCCAGTGCCAGAGGGCAGGGCTGGATGGGAGACTGGGCAGGAATTGTTCCCTGGGAGGGTGGGCAGGCCCTGGCACAGGGTGCCCAGAGAAGCTGTGGCTGCCCCTGGATCCCTGGCAGTGCCCAAAGCGAGGCTGGACATTGGGGCTGGGAGCAGCCTGGGACAGTGGGAGGTGTCCCTGCCATGGCAGGGGTGGGATGGGATTGGCTTTTAGGTCCCTTCCAACCCAAACGATTCTGTAGTTCTATGATTCTTCGTTTTCAGTTTGCCATGTCTTATTTTCTAACCTGGGCCATGGAAACAACCCAGAAAAACAAAAAACAACCCCTGAATGCGGGGTAAGATCATGTTTTTACAAGCAAATTCCCCAAGATGATTTATACTGCAGGTGTGCAGTCTGGGATAAGGAGGGAAGAAAAACCTGCTTTCCCCCTCCCTCCTTTCCCTTTTCTTTGTAAAATAAGGTCAGTTCTTTTCTAAAGCCAGTGGCTCTTGCAGCCAAGTCCTGCCCAAAGCCAGGGCTGAGCCAGCAGCCACACACTGCTCTGGAGCAGTGGGAGATGGCCATTCTCTGGGCTAGTGATAAAATCCAGATTCTGGTAAGAGTTGGCACCCAGAGAGAGCTGTTTGTGAGTGCCCGGGGCAGGAAAGCCCCGCAGGCACCTGGAGAGCGATTCCGAGGTGGGGAAGGGGCTGGGAGCCGCAGCCGGGGCTGGATCTGCCGGAGCCTTCGCAAGCTCGCACCTTTCCCCTCTCCCTGTGCTCCTGTCCCCTCATCCCGGGCTGCCCTTTGCTCCTCTCCTGCTCCAGGGAGACGCCCCCGATTCTCCGGGAAGATGAAGCTCCGGGCAGCGCATCCCGAGCCGGGGCAGGTGCAGGGGAGGCAGCTGGGCCCGGGCTGCCTTCGGGGGTCCCCGTGAGCCCGGCTAAGCCCCTGACACGAGCTGTGAAAAGGCAGACCCGCACCACGATAACCCGTGGCTTTTCTCAGCCATGACACTCGCAGTCATTTGCATCTAAACAGGGGTGTGTGGGATCAGGGGCCGTCTTGATATAAACTCAGCAGCTTAAAGGGAGGGGGAGGGAAAGGAGAGAGGGAGAGAGAAAAATAAGCTTATACCGATGAGAAAGAGCTAAGCTTCCTCCCCTACTGTGAGGCAGGGCGAGCGATACCATCGCAGCGCCGCAGTCGTTTCAAATCGCTGCCGCATTCACACGCCCTTTAGCCATTCTGGGGGGCTGGGGAGCGCCATCAATAGGGATTTCCCAGCCGGGCTGGCGGGATTGGAGGGTGACGGCAGGACAGGGGAACATTGCCCCGTTGCTACGAGGTGCTCCTGGGGAATGCCAGTGCTCTGTGCCGTGGGTACGCTGGCCGGCGGAAACATTCCGCATTATGCTGGTAATACAGTGTGACACCGCGGGAACAATGGCAAATTGAGTGTCCCAGCAGGTAACGGGCCCGGCTGGGAGACAGTCGCAGTGGTGCACTGTCAAGGCGGCTCTAATCCTCCCTCGCCAGCCCCTCCCCTGGTTCTGGGAACGCTGCTCCCGCATTTCATCTCTGGGAAATTCTCCCAGCTCCTCGCCCAGACCCAGGCGAGAATTTCAAGGCGAGGGGTTTGTTCGCAGCTCGCTTCCCCCCCGCCCCGGCACCGAGCGGGGACACGGGGGACACGGGGGACACGGGGGACACGGGGGACACGGGTACACGAGTGACATGGGTGACACGGTGGACACGGGAGACAGGGGGCAGCTGCGGCGGGCACTGCCAGCCCGGCTCTGTCCCAGCCCAGCCCGGCTCAGTCCCAGCCCAGCCCGGCTCG
>JAHLSL010000159.1:188876-222402 GCA_025920805.1 Petroica traversi | reverse complement strand
GCAGGGACAGCACAGGGAGGGCAGGGACAGCACAGGATGCCCTGGACAGCAGGGACAGCACAGGATGCCCTGGACAGCAGGGACAGCAGAGTCCCAGCGAGGCACAGCCACACGAGGCAGAGCTGCTGCCACAGCCCACCCCGAGCTCCCAGCCCTGTCCCACCCCGCAGGTGCAGCCCCTGCAGACACCGACACGGGGGCCCAGGTGGAAATGGGTTTTCACAGTGAAAGCTGAGCAAACACGGGCTCCCCCAGCTGCTGCTGTCCTGGTCTCAGCAGATGTGGTGGGGAGAGGAAAGGAGCCCCCACACCAGCCCAGCTGCCCCCTTCCTGCTCCGAGGTGATGCTGGAGACCCAAACCTGTCTGAGCACACACACAGAGCCCACGGCTGGTCTCTCCTTCCCCCTCCCCTCTGCCCTCTGCTCCCCACAGCCCCACATCTCCCATAATCTCCCAAGGAGGACATCAGGAAGCCAGAGCCCAGAGCTGACCTTTGGCACCTGGCCCAGGACAGGAGCAGGGCCCAGGGCACTGCTGCCACCTCGTACAGGGGACACAGCATTGCCCAGCCAGCTCCTCACCGTGCAGCTGCCCAGGAGAGACTGTGAGGATCAGGGCAGTAGCTACTGACTCAGCATTCCCTGACATGACTTCCCATCCCAGAGGGAGCTCAGGGATCCCTCTGGGGATGGGTTACCTGCCAGGTGAGCTGCCGCACCAGCTCTGAACGCCAGAGAGATCCCAGGGAGAGAGGAAATCTCTGTCCCAGCCTCCCACCAGACAGCTGTGGTCCCACAGCAATCCCAGGCAGACCCTTCCCCTGCCCTGGGATTTACTGAGCTGTCAGCAGCCATGCAGGAGGTCCCCTCAAGCACAGAGCTCCATGCCATGAGCAGGGATTTGCCCTCCCACATCCCATGGCCCATCCCCGTGCAGCAGAACCAGTGTTTGTCCCCACCTGCTCCCCAGGCCACCCCTGTCCCTGAGCACATCCCCTCTCCCTGGGTTTACCTTGTCCAGGAGTACTGACCCGTGAAATTAAAAAATAAACACTCCCTCTGTCCTGGTGGGCTCCAGGACCAACAGCCACGTTCAAACACACCCAGCAGTGAATTCCAGGGAATGGGAGCCATGGTGGCTGCTGCTCCACTCTCTCCTTTCCTGGGAATGAGCAGCCCCTGGAGCTGCACAGAGCAATAAGGGTGAGAGCCCTGGCAGGGAGCACGGGGTCCCTCAGGCAGAGCAGAACCCCGGGTCCCCCCCGTGCAGAGCATCAGGAGGAGCTCCAGACCCTCCTTCAGAGGAGCCTTTGCTCCCAAAAATGAAATCTCAGAGAGCTCCAAAAGTCTCCCCCAGCCAGAGCCCGGCCGTCCTCTGATATGCATCTATTTAAAGTATATATTAAATCCCATGTCTGGAAAGACTCCCAATACCCGACTTTAAACAAAACCCCTTCTTTGTTTGTTTGTTTTTTAATCAAGAAAAGGTATTTAATATTAAATAGAACATTTATTGCCTTGTAATTATTTTACTGTAGCCAGGTATTCTAGCACTGAATGGAAGATCTTTTTCCATCAATCTGCTGTATCCAAAGTTTTGTATAAAGTTGTAGAGGTCGATTTTTTTTTATTTTATATTCAGAAAATTTCTCTTTTTATAAGCATTATTTATTATACAATGTATATACTTGAGTTAACTAAGATTATATATTATATAAATATATATATTTGGAGAAAAATATATTTCAACTTCCATTTTTTGTGGTACATCATTAAAGAAAAGGCAAAAATTCAAAACCATGGACTTGCCAGCTTGTGTGGTTTGGCTCTGAGGGTCCTGATGAACATCTACAGAGCAGTGGGACATGACCCAGCTGCTTATGGACAGGGACAGCCATGGAATCATGGAATCCCAGAATGGTTTGGGTTGGAAGGGACCTTAAGGGTCACATAGCTCCAGGCCCTGGCATGGGTAGGGGTATCTGTCATGGGAATCAGGACAATGATGGCAAAATGAAGAGATTTTACAGCTGAGATTTTGGTTCAGGGAGTGCCAGGGCACAGAGTGCACAAGTGAGATTCAGCACAGAATGATGGGACCCTTGGGGCTGGAAAAGACCTTTAAGATCATTGAGTCCAACCACTCCCAGCACTGCCAAGGCCACCAGTGACCCCTGTCCCCAAGTGCCACATCCACAGAGCTTTTAAACCCCTCCAGGGATGGGGGCTCCACCCCTGCCCTGGGCAGCTGTGCCAGGGCTGGACAACTTTCCATGAATATTTCCTAATATCCCACCTGAGCCTCCCCTGGCCCAGGCTGGGGCCGTTCCCTCTCCTCCTGTCCCTGTCCCTGGGAGCAGAGCCCGACCCCCCTGAGCCCCCTCCTGTCAGGGACTTGTGCAGAGTGAGAAGATTAAATTCAGCAATGGATCAAAACAGGCTGCAGACTTTGTACTCTCCCCACAAGTACTCACAGGCTGTCTCTGAATCACCTTCCAATGCTTTGGACAGGCCAAGGTCCAAATTTTCTCATATAAAAACCTGTTCTCCTGTCCATGAATAATTCTGTGGGTGTTTCTGCAGCATCTCCCTGGCATTAGCAATGATTTTAAGTGCACACCATTTTCCACTGCACTGGCCTCAGATATACCTGTCTGAAGGGCAAAATAAATATAAAATGACTCAGCATTCCTGCCCTAATCCCCAATTTACCCACAAAGCCTATCCACGTGCATGATCGGGGTGTCTACTGGTGCCACCACCAGAGAACCTGTCCCATGGAGGGTTCTGGGCTTCACAGCTCTGGGGTGAAGCTCTCCCTGTCTGCCCACCTGCCCCAAACCTTCCTCCACCCAACACCCAAAAACTCAGCACAGCACCTTCAAATCTGTCTCTGCTCAACAACTCCATGTCAGGGACAGGTTCCTGGAAGGTTCAAGACAAAATAGGGTATGAAAGGGTGAAGAATTTGGCCCTTACATTGAAAGCAATATTGTATATTTATTAAACACCTAAAGCCACTCTGCCTGGAGGAGCCAAGGAGAACACACAGGTGGTGGGAAGGTGCTGCCCTTCCCTTGTGCCACCTGCAGGAAACATCTCAGCTGGAGATCTTGGAATAGAGGTTGGAACGGGTGGGATGGCACACCCAGCAGCCCACCCTGGTATCCCACACACACAGACACACGTGGGGCCTCCTCAGCACTGCAGGGCCCACAGAGCTCCAAATGGGCTGAACAGAGTCCTCTCAGCAACTTCTTCAAGAGTGAGAGGGGCCAAGCACCCAGGCTGGGGTAAATTCAATCCATCCATGCTCAGGCACACACTGAGCAGCCCTCTGGCAGCAGCAGCCTGGGGCAGCTCTGCTCCTCACAGACACCAGCACCAGACACAGATGGCACCCAGGTCATCACAAGGAGTTGTGCTTTTTATTGAATCCATTGAATGTGCAATTAAACCAGATATTTATTCATCAATATAGTTCTGGACACAGACACGATAAGGTTTACAGCATTTACTCTGAAATATAAGTTACTGTGTGCTGCTGTCACTCGGACTGGCAGAGGGAAGGGAGGAACAAATAAATTCACAAGATCATACACAAAATGAGAGGGAGCCACCACTGGGACTCACAACAGCATCACAACACAACAGCACTGCCAGAGGAACAGAGCAGAGTGGCTCAAACACTCTGACTGCTGTGAGCACACTGAGGACAACAGTTCCTCCACCTGGGCCTGGCAGGACGTGGGCACCTCCTTCCCTGGGAACACCCTCGGGATACCACTGCTAGCCCTTTCAGTGGGTCTGGTCAAGTTTAGGAAGCTACACCGACTAAGATCTGCTAAATGGCTTTGATTTCATGCCCCACCACACTGAGGTATGTTCCAGGAGCCTTACAGGAGGAGTGGAGCCCAGGGGAGCAGCCTCAGGCCAGCAGCCTCAGGCCACCATCGACAGCATCTCCCTGAGGCCACAGGACCATGGGAAGGAGCACAGAGCAGGGTTTGATACATTCCTTTATTTCAGTGCAAAAACATGGCAACACACATCTCGTGCACCTGAAGAGCTTGGCTTCCTCTCTGTCTCTACAGAGGAATTTCAACCTTTGGTAACAAGGCAGGAAAAAGGGATAAAATGAGGCTGGAGGATACCAAAGCTGCTGGCTACAGGAACTCAGGAAGAGCTGGAGGCTGGAACCAGCCTCCCTAAAACTGTTGTTGAATTAACAACAAGATTTGATGCCTTAAATACTGGATTTGGAAATTTCCTCTACTCTGATCAACACTTCCTGCCCTCTTCCAGTCCTCAGTGCCACCAGCAGTGTCCCATCAGGCCCCAAAATACCTGGGTATAAATAAAGCAGGTGCAGCATCCAGGACCCCTGGAGCTGGACTCCTGTGGGCACTGTCTGTGGGTGTGGGTCTGGCTCAGAGTTCAGTGAGGGCTGGGGTGACACCACAAGAGAGCCTTCACCTGCCCAGGGTAAGACAGAACTGTGCTTCAGCATCCCTCCACCAGGCTGGCAGCTTTATTGGAAGCCAGGATCTCTTCCCTACTGCAGGAATGCTGGACACAAGTGAGGGTCAGCCCCAAACCTCACAGGGCATTCCCCCCTGCTCACCCCAAAACACAGCCTGGCTGCACAGAGACAGAAGCACAGTGTTCTAGGAGACATTTCCACGTGACATCAGAATATTAAAGACAAAGAATAAAGATACTGTATTGCACTACACATGCAGGTTCCACAGGGGGCTCTGGGGAACAGGGGTGCAATTTCACTTTGTCCAGTGTGTTGAGCACAGAAGAGTAAAGATCCCAGTGTTTGTTCTCCAGGTTGGTCACTTTTCCAGCTGTTGATCTTGCACTTGGTCCACCTTCAGTCTAGGGTAGGGACTCTTGCAAAAGAAGCCAAATCCATCAGGAAAGCATCATGCACATGTATAAAGCATCAAGCACACACTGGAACCCACTCACATGTAGCCAGGATAGATAGTGGTGTGAGTTTCCCCAGCACAGGTACTGCCCTACATGTATTAGAAAGTCATTCTCTAGGAGATGCCACTGTCCCACTGGGCTCAACTACTCCCTGTGGCACCTATGGGGAAAGAGTAGGACATCCTTCTCTCAGACAGGAGACACAAGAAAACAAAGTTCCAGATTTTAGATAAACAGCTGGATTTTAACTCAAGCAGAATATCTTCTGATTTACTTTAGCTAAAGAAAGAGAAATTTTGGCCCAGTATCTCATTTACAACAGTAAACTGGGAAAAGCAGAGAATTCAGGCATGCAGGCTCCCAAACCTCCAGGACCTCCCCCTCCCAAATTCCTGGTAAGAACTGATCTGATACAGCTCTGACAGTACAGAGGGGCCAACAATGAGAGCAGACACCCCACTGCAAGTTCCCCTCAGAGCAGCTCATTTCTGAGCAGAAAAGAGAGTTTTAATAAATGCTTTAAAATAAAAGTACTTACGTTCCTTCTTCTCTCAGGAGAGCCAAGAACTTTTTCACCCGATACTCAGGATCCATCTAAACACCAAACAAGCAGATGCCCATTAGTGTAACCCTCCAAACCCAAAAGGAAAGCACAGAATCATGGGATGTCCTGAGCTGGACAGGACCCCCAGGGATCACCCAGTGTCATCCTGTCCCTGCATAGACCCCCCAAAAATCCCACCCTGGGCACCCCTGGCAGCCTGTCCAAACGCTCCTGGAGCTCTGGCAGCCTCGGGGCTGGGACCATTCCCTGGGGAGCCTGGGCAGTGCCAGCACCCTCTGGGGGAAGAACCTTTTCCTGATCTCCATCCCAAACCTCCCTGGCCCAGCTCCAGCCATTCCCTGGCCCTGGCCCTGTCACACAGAGCAGAACTGGAGCCACAAAGGCTGCTGGAGCTGCGTTTGCTTTGCTTGAGCACTGGCCTGGGCAGGGACCAGCCTGGCCCTGCAGGAGCTCTGGAGCTGCCAGGGCAGGCACAGCTCTGCACCACGAGAGAAGGTGCCTGGCACAAGCTGTGTGTGCTCACAGGGCAGGAGATGGGAGCACACACAGGCTCTGTTCCCATGGCACCTCACACCCACACCCTGCTGCCAATTTCAGCCAGGCCCACTCCCAGGCTGCTTCCATCCACCCTTTCCCAAGAACTGGGGCAGCAAATTAAACAGGAGAAAAGGGACTGAGGGTGTTCTGAGTGCTCCTTTCCCCCCCACAGCTGCAGCAGCATCAGGGCAGGGCAGGGGCAGCACAAAGCTGAGCCAGCACAAGGCTCCAGAACAGGCAGCACCAACGAGTGCTGTGGATCCATCCCCCAGGATGGAACAGCCCCAGGGAGCAGCCCTGCCTCCCCCAGGACAGGGACAGGGACAGGGACAGCAGGGAAGTGGGAGGAAGGGCTGCTCAGGAGACACTCAAGCTGCCACTGAAGGACACAGGTGTAGCTGGATCTGTCCCCTGGGCTGGTGCACAGGATTGCAGATCCTCTCATGGAACGACTCCAGGGAAATCTTCCTTAGATTTCCCACCAAAATACAGTGAGTGAGGACTATAAACATTTGGAAATCAGAGGCTGCTGGTTCTCAGAATCTTTGTCTTGTATTCCAACAGTTCTCATGTGCTAGAAACCCAACCTTGTGTGCAATCTCCATCACCATCCCATATCTTCACCACTCTGTGACAATACAGGGGATTCACTCTGGGAACACCAGTGCATGGATCTATGAAGTCTCCTGGTGTGAGATTCCCAGCTCCATCACCCACTTGGCAATACACAGGCAAGTCTCTACCTAAAACATAAAACTGGGACTCATCCTTGGAGGAGGGAAGCAAAGTGTCAGCCTTGCCCTGGCCTCCCACCAGTCTAGAACTCCTCCATAACATTTTACATCCCTAAAGGAAGATTTCTTCTCATTCCAGATGTGAAGAAGCCATCTATTTAAAATACTGACTGCTGCAATGGAAGGCAACACAAATGCCTTCAAAAACAGCTCAGAAGAAAATAAATCCTGAACCAACAACAGTGTCCCCAGCAATGCGGGGGAGAAAGAGCCAGCAAGAATTTCTCCTTTGTGCTAAGAAAAGCCTAAAAATGTAAAACTTTCCATGGCTGTGAGATAAGAGAGCAAGGCCAGTTCCTCAGTAGCAACTGCTGAGCTACTTTTAGAACAGAAAAATAAATTCACCGAAACAAGGAGATTTAGAGGAACTTACTGAACTCACTGAGCATTTCATTTGGGGTTTAAGCAGCAAAGAACAGCAGCAATAGTGAGGGTCCAGGAAGAGAAGAAAAGTGAATCCCCCTAACACAGAGTTTGGAATGGGAAATACCCAGGGACTGAGAGGGACTGTGGTACCACCGAACAGGAGGCCAGGGTCTGTCTGCAGGGTCCCTCCAGCCTAAATCTTCTCCACAAGCTCTCCCAGCCAACACCTGGCTACAAGGAAAAGCTCACCTGTCACTGTGCCAGCTCCCCCATTTCTGTGGGGGATGTGGCACCAGGGGACATGGCAGTGCTGAGGGAACTCTTAGGGAGCTTTCCCCACCTCAGTGACCTGGTTCTGAAGGCTGAAGGCAGCTGGCACAGGGGCACGGGCACATGAACCCTGAACTCTGGTTACCTGGATATTCCCTTTCTTTGGGGCACCCACAGGTTCAATGCTCACCCCCAGACCCAGCATGGGACCCTCACCTGGCAAAGGGTCCCAAGTCTTTCCCACCCAAAGGACTCTGCTCTGCCCCATGGCTGATGCTGCTGAAGCAGGAGGTTGGACCAGAGCAGAGAACAGGTTGGGTGGGAAGTGTGAGGAAAATTAATCTACAAACACCAGAGGTTTAAGGGACCCCCAGGGATCATGGAGTCCAACCCCTGGCCATGCACAGACACCCCAACAATCCCACCCTGAGCTCTGGCAGCCTTGGGGCTGTGCCCTTTCCCTGGGAGCCTTGGGGCAGTGCCTGACACCCTCCTTTCCTGGCAGCCAACAGAGGAGGCTCTCAGGAGCATTCTGACCTCATTTATCTAACAGTCCCATGACAACTCAACCACCTCCCTTCCTGTATTTCTGAATGTTTCTGGAATGGCAAGGGCTGGATAAAGCCTGAGCCCAACTCCAGGTGGGCCCACAAACAAAGTGTCATTTACAGACCAAACCCAGTGGATTGAGCACTGGTCAAGCTGGGCCCAAGGAGCTGGACTTTGGGCAGAAGTCCCTGTGTGCCCACGTGCCATCCTGGGAGCCAACATTCCTGAACCTCCTTAGGAACCAGCAGGGCTGGGGCCAGGCACAGCCTGAGCCTGCAGGTGACACAGGTCAGGAGAGGAGAGTCCTGCTCCTGCTGGAGGAGATCCAGCCCCACACCCCTCCTGCAGCTCAGTGAAGGGGAATGCCAGCTGCTCCACCTGGGCAGGGACACCCCACACACCTGAACTGCCTGGAAAGGGACTCCTCCCTTTCCAGATACCACACTGAACGTGTCTCCTTCTGAAAGGGCTTCCTCAGAGCAGATGCTGAGCTGAAGCCTTAGGAAGCCATGGGAGGTCATCACAACCAGGAAATAACAAAGGTCCAGTCAGAGAGTTCTGCTAAAAACCCAACATGACCTGGCACAGTTAGAAACAAACCAGTCTCTTCTTTTCACCCTTAGAAAATCTGTTCTAAAGCCACCAGCTGGCACTCAAACTTGCCAAGGCCACTGCTCTGCTTCCCAGATGGAAGATGCTGCCACCCCTCTCCACCTGGCCACCAAAGGCTGTCCATGGACACTGTGTCCTGCCCTGGCTCCTGGGGAGGAACAGCATTTACCTGCACACACAGCACCCTGTCCAAAAGAATACAGCTGGCAGCTGAAAGGCCACAAAGACTCAAATTTGATCCAATTGCTTTTTAAAAATGCAGGCACAAACCCCAGAGGCTGATCTGCTCAGGAAGGAGCAAAAGAGTCAGTGGAGCACACAGGAAGCAGGTTCAGGATTCCTGCACAGACCCACTGGTGCCCTGAGAAAAGGAAAATGCTGCTGCCAAACTGGGGAGAAGATTTTCTGGAACAGAAAAATGGGGATTGACCCTGTGACAGAGCTCAGAGAAGTGACGAGAACATGGATAATCCTTCTTGGGTAGGGCAGCATCCCCAGGACATCCAGGACCCCTCAGAAAACAAATGGAACTAAAGGGAGGTTTTTAATCTCCAATCCAGATTAGGAGATTCTCCACCAAGATGTGACAAGCCCTCAGTGCTCCTGAAAACCTGCCATGAACCCCAAACCCTCAGCATGTCCAGGTGCAGTGTTTGGTTTCCAATAAAGCAGGCAATATTATATGGTGATCTTTCAAAGAAAGTTCCCATGAAAGGTAAGATACATTAAAGACAAGCAGCATAGATTAAGTTTTGTTTACGCTGATTAAGTTTTATTTATGCTAAACAGAAGTTACCAAATCAGGAAACCCTGGAGGTGCCAGAAGGGGCTTTCTGGAACTCTGCCTGGCTCATCCAGGCTCCTGCTCCAAGGAGGAGAGACCTTGGCTTTGGGAGTGCTGCCAGCAAGGCCCATGAGCAACAAGACAGGCAGGGAGAGGAAGAAGGAACCAGCCCCAGGCATAGAAAGAGCATCCAGCAGTACCCAGGGCAGGTGAAGCCAGCAGGGACCCACGAGCACTGGAGGTGGCCCTGAGCTGCAGCCAAGGCCACTGCAAACACTGGTGGATTCACATGGCAAATCCTGAGTGTACCCAGGGATCAAAGGCTTCGTTTGAACAGGAACAGCATCGCTCCAGGATACTCAGGGTACACAAGTGACCAAAGTATGTGACACAAAACATGGGCAGCTGGACATTAAAGAAGGCCAGGAGCAGCAATAAACAGAGTTTGGGGGAAATTAAGCTGCCAGAAAGTGTGGGGTTACACAGCTCATAAACAAGTGCACCCAGGGCACCCAGAGCAGTTCAGGGACCCCAAGAAAGGATTTTGATATTGAGGGTCTGGTTCAGTGTGACTTTAGTGTGAAACACACTGGGAGCCACTGACCATCTCAGGAAGCCCTGCAGAGAGCAGCATGGGGTAACTGCCATAACAAAACAAAACCCACCATTTGATTCAGAGGAAGACACTATGGGCACATTTTTTACAAATAATTCATTCACCTGGCATCTAATCAGCTGAGTTCTGAGAAATTTCATCCATCACCTGGAATTCTTAAGTGATTTCAGACTGAAATCTCCTTCTAAAAAGCTGTGGTATAACTCAGTAAAAACAAGACCCAGTGCTGGAGTTCTTATCTGGTGCAATTGTGCTTTCCTGTACTTTCCTGGCAGATCCCAGCTCACTGTGGGCTCCAGTGCCCTCAGATCCCAGCTCTGTTCAGCAAGAGCCTGCACTGCTCTCCTGTATTTATAGCAGTTCTGCAGATGGAGTCATGGAAACACCTCAGACCTTTTGGAACAGAGTTTGTTCATATTTAGCTACCATATGCTGTTACCTCTGCTATTACACAACCACCTGCACCCAGTGCCAGAGCGGGAAAACACCCTGCTGCCACCCCTCCCAGGCAGCAAAGGGACACCCTCAGTGGCTCCAGGGACAGTGGCAGCAGCTCATGTTTGATGTTCAGTGTGTCAGAAAGGGCACAGTCCCAGCTCTGCCCAGCTGCTCCCAGCCTGGCTGGTCCTGGACTCACCTACACAATAAGGGTCTTCTGAAAAAAAACGAATGTCCAAGAGCAGTTTGCCTGCACAGCCTCACAGAGTGAGGGATCTGTGCCAACAGTGTCACTGGTCACAGACTCATGGAATATCCTGAGTGGGAAGAGACCCACAGGGATCATCAAATCCAGCTCCTGTCCCTGCCCAGACCCCCCCAACAACCCCACCATGGGCATATCTGGCAGTGTTATCCAAACACTCCTGGAGCTCTGGCAGCCTCGGGGCTGGGACCATTCCCTGGGGAGCCTGGGCAGTGCCAGCACCCTCTGGGGTAGAACCTTTCCCTGAGATCCATCTCAAATTCCCCTGGCCCAGCTCCAGCCATTCCCTGGGTCCTGTCACTGTCACAGAGCAGAGACTGGAGCTGCCCCTTGGGAGGAGCTGCAGCCCCCACTGAGCTCTGCCCGCAGCCCCTCTGCTCCAGCTGAACAACTGACCTCAGCTGCTCCTCCTGTGGCTTCACGTCCACACCCTTCCCCATCTTCAGGTCCCTCCTTTGGACACTCTCTGTCTATCCCTATGACATTGTGCTGTCCAGAACTGCCTCCAGGGAGTGGAACGGGCTCAGGGGTCAGGCTGGGAACAGGGCTGGGGTCAACATTCCCACCCAGAACTGCCCATGATTTACAGAACCTCCACCTTCAGCCTTGAAAACATCCAGCACTTCAGGTGAAAGCAGCCCAAGAACAAGTCCTGTGTCAGAAGAAGGGACCCATTGTCAGGGCTCAGGGAACAGGAGCACAGCAGAGCCCAGAATTCCCAAAGGCCAGCACCCTTTAAATACATTTAATACATGTGAGCAATGACTTACTGACTTGCCTGTAGGTATGGAATTAAAAGCCAAGGAAGAAGAGGAAAACGTAATCTAGATAAATGACTTTATTCCCTGAGGTGACATCCAGTCAGAGCATATCCTTAGCACTGAGCAAGTTTTAACAGAATTGTGAGGAGTGAACAGAGGGGGACATGACTCGTCTGCTCTGAACTGCAAGTCTCTTCACTTCTGCCCTGCCTTTGCGAGGAAGATCTGAGGACAGTTCACTCAGCTGCACTAAATCCATTTGATGTGAGTGGGGGGGGGGCTGGGGGAGCACTGGGATGTCAGGGGAGGATTAGGGCTGCACCCTCAGCCCGTGTCAGCATGAGCACGAGCTTGCTGCTGGCTCCAGGCATGGGTGCTGCTGCGGGGGAGGGCTCAGAGCTGCATAGTTCTACCCTCTGCAATTATTTTCTTTAAAGTGCTGTAAGTGGAAAATAAAGAGAAGAGCAGCTGAACAGCCTGACAGATTTATCTTCTTCAGGGAAAGAGCACATACACCTGCACAGGCACCTTCTTCTTTAAAAAAAAAACCCGAAGTGATTGCTATCTGCAATCTTAACATGCTGGGTGGAGAGAAGAAATTCCATGAAAGGTGAGTTAATCCAACCCCTCCCGTAGCCAGATGCTCTGAAATGCAGCTCTGAACAGCCCATGGGCACAGGGGGGACTTAAAGATCTCTGTGGACCAAGATGTGGTGATTTCTTTGTTCTGGAAATTTCCCCTCACTTCAGCTCTTTTCCCAATTAAAACCAATGCAAAGGCTCCCACCCACTGCAGGGGTCTGCAGAGAAGGGAACTTCCAGGACTGCTCCAGGACCCCAGTCCTCCCTCCCCAGAACCATTCCTACCTGTAAGGACATCTCTATCAGCATCAGCAGCTTCTTGATCCCGATCCACACAGGTTTCCCTTTGACGTTCTGTGCAATCGTGCTGCGCTCCTTGTCTTTGAAGTTACCCAGGAGCTGGGGGGGGAAGTCATTTTAAAAAATCAACAACAGGAGACTGACAGTAGGAATAATGGTACCTACCTTGGAGAAAGGGAATGGGAAGCTACAAACATTTACTAGATGAGAAGGAGAATTTGTTGCAATGTTATCTTAGACAAGGCAAAACAAAACCAAAAAATTCTTTAATTCCCTAATGGTTCTTTTTTTTCATAACATCCCCTATCCAACAGTGCTGTGCTTTTATGCTGCACTCCAGGTTTTCTCCAGCTCAGGGTCTACAAGGAGACAACACTCAAGCCACAGGAAGCTTCCAAACCTGCTGCAGGAGTGTCTGTGTCTCTCAGGCTTTGGTGACACCACCACTGGGACTTTGCCAATGGCACCAAAGATTTGCCTGTTCAGTTTATTTTAACAGCTTTCAGGACTCACTACAACTCCCACTAGGGCACAGAATAAGGAGTCACTAAAGACAAGAATTTATAAAGAACTTATAATTCCTCAGCACCAACACCTTCAGCTGATGCTGTTCCGATTCACCCGAGCTCGGCACCCTCCGGGCACATTCAGTTTAAGTGTCCCAATTATATTCATTACCCACTTCCATGCCCCTGGAATGTTTCAATCCATACCACCAACCTTTCCCCAGACCTACTGTTCTCTAATTTTGCCTTAATTTAATTCATGAAAAAGCAAATTGAAAAGCCTCACAGCTGCTATGTTATGACACGATGGCAAGTGGGATGGTGTTACCAGACACAGCTACTGCAAAACCCCTCATTTGCAGCAAATTTTGAATCTTTTGTCATCCTTGAACTTTTCCTCACCTCTAAAGCCTCCATGAGCTGCTCCCCCGTGGCAATGTTGGGCACATGGATGGTGGTGCTGAAGGCATTCAGCATCTCCATCTCCTGCAGGACGTCCTTGCGGCTCGTGGTGCCGATGATCAGGAGCTTGCGGCCCTGGCAGGGCAAGGGAGCAGGAGTCAGGGAAGGAAAAACTGAGAGAACCAGCCTGGGGAAGGTTCAGCTAGCTACAAATAATAAATGGGAAATGGCCATTTAAAAACCCACTTCAAACAAAATTAATGGGATTAAATCTGTCAGTAATTGAAGTAGCCAACAGCAGCCACAGGAGACCAGGATCAGCTCTCGGAGCGATGCCACCAACAGGGTCCAAGAATTATGGAGCACAAAGCCCCACCACACTCTCAGCTCCTTCTGAACCCATCCATATAAATAGCTGGATCCTCATTAAATTTAAAAGCCTGAGCAAATTCCCATTCCCAAAAGCTGAATTACAAATGACTTCTCGGGGGAACAGCCTGTCTTTAGGAATCTGTGGGTACAGTGAATTCCCTGCTCCTGCACAGGCAGCTCCAGTGGATTTCCAGCTCAGGCTTTAGAGCAGAGGCTGCTGTGAGTCCCTGAGTTCCCTCTGCAGCTGTACAGGACAGTCCCACTCCAGCAGCCTCCAATTCCCAATCCAGAGTGCACAGAGCAATCCCCAATCAGCCCAGGCAATAACAGGGTTTATAAATAATAGAGCAAGTTGTGGAAAACATCAGCTGCAAATGCAAATCCACTGCTGTTTGTTCACCTTGCAGAGGCCCTTCCACTGCTATTTGAATTTCCCTGTGCAGGGTCTGGACACTGAGCAATACTGGCTGATGGAAGGAGCTGCTGGGATTATCAGGCAGGACCATCAGTCCCTTTTCTGTCCCAGTACACAGGGACAGGGCTGGGAGGAGCCTGGCTGGCTAAGGACCCTCCTCTCTTGCTCTAAGTTTGGCTGAGGCTCCAAGAGTGAAGTGAATGTCCAGTGCCCACCCAGAGGGTGCTGGCACTGCCCAGGCTCCCCAGGGAATGATCCCAGCCCCGAGGCTGCCAGAGCTGCAGGAGTGTTTGGGTACTGCCCCCAGGGAGGGATTTTGGGGTGTCTGTGCAGCTAGGAGCTGGATTTGATAATCCTTGGGGAGTCCTTTCCCACTCAGGATATTCTGTGATTCTGTGCAAGTTCTACATTTCAAATTCATGATGTAAAACTTCATCATTATAAAAACAAAACCAAACCCTCAAACTATTCCCAGAAGGAATCCTGTAACTGCTTTGCATTCCCTTGACAGAGCATGAAAAGCAATTTAAACACATCTTTGATGCAGACAGTGCATCTTCACAGGCTCTGTTCTTCTCCTGCACTCACTGAGCAGATTCTGCTCCTGCTCCAGGTGTTGGACACTGAGAAAGATCCTGCACTGGGAATAAGCTCAAATGCCCACTCCAAGTTTGATTTTAGCCCAAGAGAGCAAAAGGAGCAGCTGGCAGGTGGAACCAGAGCACGTCCCAGGTCACGAGTGTCACACAGGGCCCTGCTGGGGACACTGCTGCCCCTCCTGTGTGAATCCCTGGCTGCAGCTCAGGAGGCACCACAGCACCACCCAGCCACCGCTTTGGAAAAGAGAAAATGGGGGAAACAGCCAATTCCTGAACTAAAAATGCCAGTTCAGAAGTGCAGAGGCAGCAGGCAATGTGATGTTTCAGGGCTGAGGGTCCAACACTGCCTGCAGGTGACCAGGGGAAGGGCACAGAGTCCTCAGGAGGCAGCAACACAGCCATTCCATGGGATTTCTGCCCCATTCCACAAGTGCTGCTCCCACCATGTCCTGCACAGCCACACCTTTACAGCTGCACAGGATTCATTCCCTTTGTGATGGTCCAGCAAGGCCAGGGAAACATTACAGCATTTTACAAGTTTGATCCAAAGCAGGAAGATCTGGCTGGCAAAGATGAAACCCCAACATGCTCAGTGGGGAGAAAGTGAATGCAGTTTGATCCTCACTCCCACAGGAACTCAGGAAGCCCCACTGAGTGCCCATTTTCATGGAATCATGGAATGGTTTGGTTGAAGGGACTCTAAGAACACCTTATTCCACACCCTGCCATGGACAGGGACACCTCCCACTAGAGATTTCCAGCCAAAGCACTTCACAGACCAAGAGGATTAGGAGATGCTCAGCAGCAGAAAAGCATTTTGCCTGCACAAAGACAAAATTCCAGCAGCTTTCCACTATGGAAAGGGTTGGTAAAACAGGGTGTCAACACAGGCCTGGAAGCTGTGGGAGGTGAGTCCCCAGAACACCTGAACCACCTCCTGCTCCTAAGCCCTCAGCTGTGGCACAAACACAGACATCTGCTCCCAAGGCCAGGGCTCAGAGGTGCCTGCAGCCTGCTGAGATCCCCTGGCAGGGCAGCAGAACTGCTCCAGGAGCACCAGGGATTATCAGCAGAACTGGCTGGGAAAATTCCATCTTAGCTCTGCCTGCCTGTGCTTCCATTTGCTCTGTTTCCTCAGCTGCTGCTGTGGCTGATGCTGCAGAGCCTGTAACTCAGCCCTGCAAGGAGAACTCCTGTAACTCAGCCCTGCAAGGAGAACTCCTGTAACTCAGCCCTGCAAGGAGAACTCCTGTAACTCAGCCCTGCAAGGAGAACTCCTGTAACTGAGTCCTGCAAGGAGAACTCCTGTAACTCAGCCCTGCAAGGAGAACTCCTGCTCCCCTGCCCAAGGAATCCCACCCAGCCACACACAGGCCAGGCCCCTCAAAAAGCTTCTACACAGCTGAGCTACCAGGGCACAGAGGAAGCCAAGGACAGACTCCTGACCAGAACTGAGACCTCCAAAACACAGAACAACCCCTCCTGCAAGTGCAGTACCACCCAGAGCCATCTGCTTCACAAGTGATTTGCCTAAAAACTTGTTTATTACTGTATGGAACTCTCAAAATCCTGAACAGCTTGGGCAAGGGGTTGTGTTAATAACAGTTTCTCATGAACTGTGAGCATTTTAGAGGGAAAAAGCTGCTCAGCTGCACCCAGGCAGTGTCTGCTCCCCAAATATAGCTCCCAGCATGTGTACAGTGCCTGGCACACTGATCAGGCATCAATCAAGGGATGAGCACCTCAGAGTGGCTGCTCAAGGGATGCTGCCCTCATACATTAATGAAGTCTGTGCCTGATTACAATAAAAATGGAATCTGGCTTGGAGTTTCATCAGGAAAGGAGCCAGGCAGCACAGGCATGTCACCAGTGAGGGGAGTTTCACCTCCTGGCACTTCAGGTGTCCATGACTGATCTCACTCTGGGCCTTTCCTTCCCAGTTGCTGGGGCCCAGATGACACATTCCCCCTCCCAGGAAAGCTGCCCACACTGTGGGCTCATCCAGCAAACATTCCCTGAAGGACCAGTGTCACCATCAGCGGCAAAGCCAGGCAGAGCCACACTGAGTCAGCTGGACCCAAACCCATCAGGGCAGGGGGCAATTGCTGCACTCACAGAAAGGGGCTAAAGCCCAGTGACCACTGAGGAAAACCACTGGCATCGGTCCCTGTGGGAATTCTGTGGGAACAGCAGCTCAATCTCACTCAGTGGGCAACCACTGGGACAGTTCTAGAACAGGGAAAGAGCAAAACAGGATCATTATTCTGCCACGTGAACCCAGAAGTTTCTTCCTGTTTCAAATATAACTTCAAATCCGTAATTTCTGAGCTCAGGGGGTCCAGCCAGGAGAAGAGGAGGGTCTGGGGAAACCTTAGAGCCCCTTCCAGTGCCTAAAGGGGCTCCAGGAGAGCTGGGGAAGGACTTGGGACAAGGGGGAATGGATTCCCAGTGCCAGAGAGCAGGGATGGATGGGATACTGGGAAGGAATTCCCCCCTGTGAGGATGATGATGCCCTGGCACAGGGTGCCCAGAGCAGCTGTGGCTGCCCCTGGATCCCTGGCAGTGCCCAAGGCCAGGCTGGACATTGGGGCTGGGAGCAGCCTGGGACAGTGGGAGGTGTCCCTGCCATGGCAGGGTGGCACTGCATGGCTTTAAGGTCCCTCCCAACCCCAACCATTCCATGTTTCTGTGATTCTCTTTAGTTGAAGAAGTCAGAGAAAGAACTGGGGATGGCCAGAAATACAGAATAACTTCCCTAAATAGATCCTAGGTAAAATCAGAAATGTTGGTAAAATCTGTGCTGTAGAGGAGATGAGGGAGAGACTGCTGCTTGTCATTACAGAAACCAGGGAGCACAAGATGGAATTATCAAACATCAGATAAACTCAACTAAAGGGTGTTTGCTCTCACCAACAGCTCAGCTGGACTCAGGCAAGCACAGTGCTAAGAATGGAAAGGCTTAACAAGGTTAAAAAGCACCAGGATGAGTTCCCAGAGGGCAGATCCATCTGCAATTTTTAGATATCTCTGTTAAAATCTATTCCCAGGTCCCTGAACCACTGACGTGGTTGGGAGCTCCTCAGAACAGATGGCTACTCTGCAAAAGTGCTTCAAATTTTTAACAGCTCCACCCAAAAGATCCTGATTTTTCCCTGCTTTCCTCAGAAGAAGCCATGCCTTCAAGTCCCTGCCTTTAAACCTGACCCCTGGAAAGCAGCCACTGTGACCCCCCAGCACTGACAGGGCAGGAGTCCCTCAAACTCCTCAAACTTTCAGGCACCTCAACAAACAAGTGGGGACCCCCAGGGCAGCAGTGTTTGCCCCAGGAATTACTGAGGCAGCAGGAAAAGCCACCAAACTGGAAAAGCTGCCCTCATGCAGCTCCTGTGCAGTGACACACATGGGAGTGATGCCTTATCCTGGTGTTAGGAAAATGAAGCCAGACACGATTAGAGGGTTGGGGTCTTTACCTCAGTATTTTAATCAGGATCCTGTTTGGTGCATCCACTTCACCCAGGTGACAGCGTGGCAAATGCACCCCCGTCAGTCACACACACCAGTTCTAGACTTTACACAGCACAGATCCAACAAGGGAGCCCAATAATGAGGCAGGGCTGGGCTAACCCCCAGTTTACAGAATCTGTCCTGCTCAGAGACCTTGGGTTCCTGAGATAGTAGGAATGTTTGGTGTCCCTGGCTCTGCAGCTCTGGGCTGTTCAGTCTCAGGCCTGCAGAACACTTACAAAACACTGAGCACTAAACTGAGTAAAAGGTTGCAAGTGTGCATGCTGCTAATACTTGTGGATACAGAGAACTGTGTAAAAGGGATATAAAAGAAAAGACAAAAATCGTTCCAGCATCAGGAGATCCTGGGGTTTGTTCTTGTCCCAGGGCCCCAGAATGGTTCAGGCTGGAAGGGGCCACAGTGCCACTCCCTGCTCCAGCAGGGTCTTCCCAGAGCACAGGGCACATGTACTGCTGCAGTGGCCCCATCTTCAGAAAAAATCACTTTTCTGACCCTTAATTTCTCCAGCAGCCATGGAGAAGGCAATGTGCCACGTGTTCAGCCCATAGAAAATCAGGATTCAAGCTGAACTGCCAAAAATCAGGCATAACAAGTGAGTGAATTACCAAGGAAGGAGAAACAGCTTAAGATCATTTGGTATCAGATTCACAACCAGGGCAGCTCCAGCCCAGTTCTTCCATCACCAGAGATCAGACACAAGCACAGTCTTAGACCTGGGTCCATCCTGTCATTTTTAGGCAAAGTGCCCCAATTTTGGAGCCCAAGATCCCTTTGTGCTGACAGGGTGACTGAACAAAGGTTTGTGTTCTGCCCTGCTGCCTTCTAGAAGAGGGATGACCCCAGAGCTGATGCCTGTGCTGCAGGGATTTATCTGACTGAAGGAAATTCTCATGCTCAGAACTGTGGGACAGAAGAAACCATTTGAACCAACTGAGTTTTCCAGCACCAGGATGGATCCTCTATCACAGCAGCCTCTTCCCAACAGGCCCAGGGGGAACCAGTTCATGACACAGTCACAGACTCTGCTGGAGCAACTGGAGCCTCAACATCTCAGTGGAGTCACCAGCTATGGAATTTCAGCAAATCCAGGCAGCCCCAGGCAAGGGGAGCCTGAGCTCTGCTGGAACCAAGCATTGCTGACACCGAGGTGCTTCTGTCACCCACAGCTGCTCACTGTGCTCAGGACCCTTGCACACCTTTATCCTTGTGTTTGGGGTCTTGGAAATTCCTCACATGTAAAGGGAGAAAGACAATTCCCCAGGTTTGTTTTATATAAAAGTAATGTCACTGGTGACTGGAATTGCTTCCAATTCACACCGAGGAATCAGGAATGCATCTGGGATTGCATCAAACAAGGAGATTATTCCCCCTTAACTTTCAAATGGCAAAAGTGTCCAGTGTTCCAGTGAGAAAAGGGACTGGGGGCTCTGGGAGCAGTGAAAGGGCAGCCCCAGCAGTGGGTGTCCCTTGGAAAAAAGGGGCTGGGGGCTGTGGGAGCAGCTGAAGGACATCCCCAGGCATGAATTTCAATCTGAAGGTGGGGCTGGGGGCTCTGGGAGCAGAGGAAGGGCTGCCCCAGCAGTGGGTGACCCTCGGAGGGAAGGGCTGGGGGCTCTGGGAGCAGAGGAAGGGCAGCCCCAGCAGTGGGTGTCCCTCGGAGGGAAGGGCTGGGGGCTCTGGGAGCAGAGGAAGGGCAGCCCCAGCAGTGGGTGTCCCTCGGAGGGAAGGGCTGGGGGCTCTGGGAGCAGAGGAAGGGCAGCCCCAGCAGTGGGTGTCCCTCGGAGGGCACCCTGCCCACGCAGCCATTCCCGGCCCTGCCCAGCCCCGCTGGGGATGCTGAGGGTCCTTCCCAGCCCGGGCCGATTGTTGGAAGCAGCAGGGAGGCACATGTGAACCTCGGTGGGGCTGGGAGAGCCTCCAGGCCCTGTGTGACTCTGCATGTAGATGAAGCAGCCCCGGCTTTGGGAGCTGCTGCTGCTCAGTTCTCAGGGAAGTCCTTTTCTCCTGCTCGGCTCCCTGCTGAGACAGCCCTTTTCAGCCTTTCCATCCCCCAGTCCCTGCTCCTGCACAACACAGGCAAACTTGATTGAATTAAAGACCCAAGAGAACATGGTTTATTTTCTTCTCTTCAAGGCATTTCAGAAAAGATTTTTAATTGGTTTAAAAAAAAGATGCTGAACAAAATGCAATGGTTTTCAGTCCTCTTAAAGCAGCAGTAACAGATAGCACTATTTAACACTGCTGAGTGGAACCACAAGCAGGAGCTGTGACTGGCAATTTAAAGCGAGCTCAGAGAGGTTTCTAGTTTATTTAAAGTCTAAAGTGTTTACTCTCAAAAGAAAACCAGAACCTTCAAGTGTTTGCCCTTCCCACACCACGTTCCAATAACCCAGCCTCCCTCAGAAGAGGGGAGCCTGGGAGGCAGCTTTCCTACGCCAATTCAACAGAGACGAGCACCTCGATGCATAATTAATAACATTTCATCCCAGAAATGCTTCTCTGCCTCACGGAGCCTGCAGTGATTGCAGGAAGCTGCCTGCACATCAAGAATATCCCTGCAAGTGATGTGACACCCCAGTGAATTCATAATCTGGGTCACAGCGATGGGAGCGCCGCATCCGCCCCCCCGCTCCCTCTGTCACTGCCAGCTCTGAGCCCTGCCAGCCCCCAAGGGAGGGCACAGGGCCTTGGGACAGGGACAATACAGTGACAGGACACAGGGAATGGCTTCCCACTGCCAGGGGCAGGAATGGATGGATATTGCGAGGAAATTCTGCCCTGTGAGGGTGGTGAGGCCCAGGACTGGAATTCCCGGAGAAGCTGTGGCTGCCCCATCCCTGGCAGTGCCCAAGGCCAGGCTGGACAGGGCTTGGAGTCCCCTGGAACAGTGGGAGGTGTCCCTGCCCATGGCAGGGGGGGGAATGAGATGGACTTTAAGGTCCCTTCCAGCCCAAACCATTCCATGATTCTTTCAAATCAGCTCAGTATTTCGGGCCCCTCCACAAGTGAAACACTGAAGCAAAGGATAATAGGCACTGCCTCCCCAGCACCCTGCCAAGAATTTCTCTCAGCACAGGGGTGTCCCAGGACACTCCATTTTTACAAGGACTGATGCTAAATCATGATCCCAGTGCCACAGAAATCCATGGCTCTTTGACCCCATGGAGCAGGTCAGTACACTGATGCTGCTCATGCATTTGCAGCCTGTACCTGCATCTCAAATCACAGCAATCCCCTGAGACCATTCCTTCCAAAGAAATTGCTCCTCAAGGGAATTTGTAATCTCAGAGGGGACTTGGAAGGTGCTGATTAACCCTCAGGATTATCCCCACTGTGCATTCCTCTCTTGAGTTCAAAAATCCCAAGAGTCTCTGTGCCCAAATCCAAGCTTTTTCACAGTAAACTATCACAGCAGAAAAGGCATTTCCTGCACAACTCTGCTTCTTACACACAGCTCTGGGTTTTTAAATGCACAAGATCCCTGCATGCCATGGCTATCCCAGGGAACTCACTACAAACACACCAGGAAGAACCCTGTCCCCAGAACTGCCAGAGCAGGGCAGCCCAAAAGGCCCAGCTCACCCCATGTCCTGATTCCCACAGAGCCAACCCTGGGCACTTAGAAAGAAAAGGAAAAAATCCCACATGATCAATCAACCAGTGACATTTCCTCAGCAAACTCACTCTCTACCCTCCAACAATTTATGGCTTAAGTCACCATAATATTGGCTGTCAAGCCAGAGTCTCCTGGGCCCCAGGGCATTTCAAACCCTGCTGAGTACAAATCTCTGCAACAAGCACAAACTTGGCAAATATCTGTGAGCTCCAGCCTGTGTCCTGCTCTTGGGAGCCCCAGGTGCCACCCAAAGGGCAGCCCAGCAGCAGCACCCATTCAGGATGCAATGGGCAAATGGACAATTTAATACTTTAAGTTCCTTTGAAAACTGAACCAAATCAAGTTCTATTTTCCCAATTGATTTGATGCCTTTTTCCTGGTGTTAGGAAAATGCAGCCAGACACGGTTAAGAGGGTTGGGGTCTTTACCTCAGTATTTTAATCAGGATCCTGTTTGATGCATCCACTTCACCCAGGTGACAGCGTGGCAAATGCACCCCCATCAATCACACACACCAGTTATAGACTTTACACATCAGCAGATGTGTCAAGGGCGCCCAATAATGAGGTTGGGGTGGGCTGACCCCCAGTTTACAGAATCCTCCTGCCAGGACACCTTGGGTTCCTGAGATAGTAGGAATGTTTGGTGTCCCTGGCTCTGCAGCTCTGGGCTGTTCAGTCTCAGGCCTGCAGAACACTTACAAAACACTGAGCACTAAACTAAGTAAAAGGTTGCAAGTGTGCATGCTGCTGATACTTGCGGATACAGAGAACTGTGTTAAAGGGATATAAAAGACAAAAGTCATTCCAGCATCAGATTTGTGGGAGCAGCCTGCAAGAGGTCAGTGATTACAGGAGATGATGTGACCAGGAATGGCTGTGAATGTGCAACTCTTCTGTTCCAAGCATTTGATGGAACTTGGATGCTGTTGTGTTGCAGACTTCGCATGGCCTAGAAAGCTCACTGGGGAAATCTTTGCTCCCCCAGGCTGACAGTCACACAGGGAACTCAGGGCCTGTGGCATTAAATTTTAGTTCAAAGTCCTGGATTTGAAAGGTCTTTTCACCAAACTCTCTAATGAAAACAACACTCACGCACACGCTCCTGTGCCAGGATATTAAACATGACAAAAAACTGGCTTCACCCAGACTGTGCTTCTCTGTTTTTTCCTGACACCAACTTGCAAGGTGTTCCTGTTACGATGTTATTTATTCATGCAGATCCTCTCACACACAGAAAGGCACTGAACGACAGCAAAATGGCAAACAAGAAAGGAGCCCCTGCCTGTCTCACCCAGCACAAGCCTGCAGAACCCTCAGCACTTGTGATGTTCTTAAATCTCATCGAGTCACAAAGTGCAAACAGACAGGATCAGCACGAGAGGAAAGATCTTAAGCTTCTCTCAGTCAATGTAATTAACACCTGATCATTTCAAGTTAAGAACAAATTAAACCTCTGACAACCACAATCACAGATTACACAGAAATTCATTTATAAATAGAGAGGGAGCACGTGGCTGAGCCAGGGGTGGATCTGGCCTGAGCAGCTCCTCAGAGGGCAGGAAGCTGGCACAATTCAGCTTTACATGGTGAAGGTTAAACTGGTTCCTTAGTCAGTATTTTTAGGACTAACTGCAGAAGATTCAGCCCCCAGTAATTAGATATTTCAAGTTGAATCCCTTGTGTTTATCCTAGAAATGTCCACGTGAATGGAGAGCAGCAGGCTGGGATTAATGTGGCTGACTCAGACAAAAGCATTAATACCACTGACAGCCTGAGGCAGCCACAAAGCTCCCACTGTCCCAGTTCCTGCAGAGCAGGGCATCCCTGCCTTACCTGAGGTGGGGCTTTCTTCAGCAGCACCAGAAGGGCTTGCAAGACCAGATTGGAGAACCGAGGTCCAATTGGGACATAATCTGAAAGGAAAAATGCATTTTAATGCCCACGGAGCAGATGCACATTAAAGCCACTTCACTGCATCAAAACCAGTTCAAAGCTCCTGAAGTAAATGGTTCCAGGTAATTTCCAGTTTGCAATGTTTGAACACTGCAAATACATGGATATTTCTGCAGCTCTCCCTCCTCCTGACTCACCTAAAAGCCGCTCAATGTCATCCACAACAACACAGCTGAGCTGGGACTTGTAGGCATCATCAAAGATCTGAAAAAGAGCAAAATATCTCAGTGTTAAACCTCAGGCACAGGACTATGACAGCCACAGCTGGGCCTGCTCATGTGGGTTCAGCTGAACACAGCAGCACTGAGAGGAATAATCGGGGAATGAAACAGGTAGGTAATGAGAGATCAGGCTCCCTGCAGGCAATGAAACTCTGCCATCTCCACAAATTCAGTTTATTTTTTCATTTACCCCCCATCCTTGGCAGCAAGCAGCTGCCCTGAGGTTCACTGTAATGCAGGGAGAAACCAGCACCATTCCTCTGTTTTTGGAGCTGAGGCAACACTGATAATGTAACACACACAGAGACCCTCCCTGATTGTTACACAGCTCTAAAGCTTTCCCCCTCAGGCTGGATACTGTCCAGAACAGCACCCTGCAGGGAGCAGGGACTGACTCAGGTGTGGATCTCAGCCCCAGTCACCCTTCCTGGAGCAGCACAGAGTGCTCTGCACAGCTCTGGGTGTGAGCAGGAGGCAGCACAAAGGACAGCAGTGCTGCAGCCCTGCCTCCTGCAAACCCTGATTCCAGTGAGTCCAAAAGGCTACTTTTGGAATCTAAGACACAAACTGGACCTCCAGTTACAAGCACACTGCTTCTCCTAAGCATCTTTCTTCCTTTAGAAACTCCACAACCCTGCACCAATCTGATCAGAGTGACATTCCACTCACATGCTCCATTCAGTACCATTAATCTGAGGAGTAAGTGCTGGGCTGCTCCAGGAAATGAAAATGTTCCATTCATTCACATTCCCCAGCTCCCCAGGTTGTTAAAGCTCTTGTTTAACTAAAGACCCCATCTCAGAGCTGGTCCTAGACCCCCTCAGGCAGGATCTGCTCTCCCCAAGGGCAGCCCTAAGCCCTTCTTGTTTCCCCGCTCACAGGCAGAGCTCAACCTGCTCATCCCAGATGTCCTGCTGCACATTTTGTCAGGATCACACACCAGAACAGAGCCTTAAAACCTTCCCCAGTCACTCAGTGCCAGTGCCACAAAAACACTGTGACAAGAGTCTGGAGTGACAGCAAAGGAGGGAATGGATTCAAACTGCCAGAGGGCAGGGATGGATGGGATATGAGAAAGGAATTCCTCCCGGGGTGGGTGGGCAGGGGCTGGCACAGGGTGCCCAGAGCAGCTGTGGCTGCCCCTGGATCCCTGGCAGTGCCCAAGGCCAGGTTGGACACTGGGGCTGGGAGCAGCCTGGGACAGTGAAGGTGTCCCTGCCATGGCAGGGGTGGCACTGGGTGGGCTTTCACTGGGCTCCCTAATGAAACCATTCTACAATTCTGTGATACATTTGACTGTATAAATAAATACAAGCAGGAATTCCATACCTAGAGAGAGCAGAGAACACCATCCCAAGGGTAATAATTCTCCTTTCCCTCCATGAGAGAACTCAGAACTGGGCTGTCACCAGGCACAGGGGGACACACACGTACCTTCTTCATGGCCTGGCACTTGGCTGTTTCAGAAAACCCGATCATCTTATCAGGAGAACAGATCTTGATAAAGGGGAAGTTGGATTCTTCTGCTATTTTTGCTGCTAAAGCAGTCTTCCCACTGTGGGGGGGGGCCTGAAGCAAAGGACAAACAAGGAATAAACAAGGGAGAAAACAGTTCTGGCAATGCTCAGTGTGGATGGTCCTTTGGGTATGTTTAGAATTCCATCCAGAGGCATCTACAGTGTGAAATGAGCTTTTTTCTTGCTTGCAGAAGGAACACATTAACTCCTGGTGCAACCCAATCCTCCACAGGAAGGCAATTAATGGAACTACTTGAGCACATGCAGAATGATTTGCCATGACACAAAAGAGGACATCACACATTCTGTAGGAGCAGCCATGGCACCAAAATTTGTGTGTTTGTGTTTTGGATAGACTTCTTGAGCTTACATCCCATCTCAGTTTGCTCTCTGCTGGCCACCTTGGCAAATAAGTCAGCAGCAGGAACACCAGGGAAACACTGGCAAAGACAATTTGTTATTGGCCTGAGTTCACACCAGGGTGATTCAGAGATAATTCAAAGACACACCTGAATCCATGCACCCACCATGAATCAGTTTGAAAGGACAGAAGGAATTGTTAGGCACTTACATGAAGAATTACTCAGGGTTAACCCCAAAGCTACAGACCACAAGCAACAGTGGTAATCCACCTTTAACTTTGGGAAAAGAAAAAGGGAAGAACTAATAACAAATTCTACTCCAATATAACAAATTCTACTCCAATAAATGTAACACAGATACTGGAACCAGTTTCCAATATCTGCAAACTCTCCCCAGTCAGAAACAGTCTGGATAGAGGGAAATCCCCCTTTAACTGACAGAAACACCTAAGTGTGCTGTTTGAACTTGGCTAATTGCACTGATGAGCTCTCCAGTGACTTCAAAGAGAATTTAGACAACTGACTCAGCTAGAGACACCTCCACTGCAAACCAGCCAAATTCAGGTTATTTTGGTTATTAACTGGGTACATTCCCTTCTCCCTTGCAAGCACAGGATTCCCTCTGGCTGAGGAGACAGTTTTAGTATCCAAAGCAATTCCACCCAAACAAACTGAAAGAGCCCAATTCCATTTCTCCCCCAGTGTGTTTCCTGCAGGTGCAGGAGGTCAGGGTGTCAGGGTGAGCAGGTCACAGCTGACAGGACAGTGTCCAGAAGGAGATTTCCCCCATTTTCCCTGCTGTACCTTCCAGCAGGACGCTGACCAGGGGAGTGCGGTCACTGTTCTTGGTCTGCTGGACCAGCAGCTCCCCATCATCCAACACCCTCGTTACTGGGTCCCCCCACTTAATGATCCCATTCATGATGTAGCTGGCATAGTCTTCCTGGTTGGTTCCAAATGCCTGTAGAAGAGAAGGAACACTTCTTTTACCAAAAAAAATGTTTCATCCCATCAGAAAAACCATGAAATAATAAACAAAAATGACCAGGAGCAAGGCTCTGGAAGATGCTGAAGTGAGACAGTCACAGCCCCTGGTGACTCACAGCATTCCAGCTCAGAGGGCTGAACACAGGTGGAGACCAGGCACATTCACAAACAGCTTTTCATACGCCCTCACAACCAGTTCTAGTCAGTGCAAGTTGTCAATGGGTTATAACTCCACACTGTGGAGTGGAGACAACTCTCAAAAATGAGGCTTAAACCTCCTCCTACAGCCCATGGTAAAGCTGTCCCCCAGGAAGTGGAGTGGCCTAAAAGGGAAAGATGTGACAAGGAGAAACCTGCAGCTGTTGTTTATCTGTTCCAGTTCTCTTCATGACCCTCCAGGCAGCAACAGGAACACAGAGAGCTCAGAGCTCCCCACTTTCCCCACTCAGGACATGTCAGCCCGTGGGGCACGCCTGCTGTGTGATCCCAAAGGAAGCTGCTCCCTCCCATCACTGACTGCACTGGGTGGCTGCCCCTGCAGTCCCACAGTGCCCACTCACTGGTTTGATGTCATTCTCCAAGGATGCAAAGAAGTCTCCTCTGGTCACTCGCAGGCTCTCTGCCTTCTCCATGTCCACCTCCACTTTGTTGCTGGCCTGGAAAGGCAATAAAAGACACTGAGTCCAGCAGTACCACACAGCTCCTCCCCAGCTTCCCTCCCCAGCCCCAGCTCTGTGGCTGCTCTGTGCCAGTAAGAAAAATGCTGAGAGTGGGGCATTTTCTGGGTACCCCTGGAGCCATCCCCACCTCTGAGAGCCACAGCCACATCCCAGCCCCACAGAGCTGTTCAGGATCTTGTCCCACCCCACTGGGTGATGCTGAAGCGCAGAGGATGTCCATGACTGCCATCTCAGAGAAGCCACCTCAGCCAAGAGCAGGACTGAAGCTCTGGCCCATCTTTGCTGCTGCTGTGCTGCAAACCAAGTGTCAGAGAGGCTCAGACTGGTGCCAGCGTGGGACTGATCTCACCCCAGTTTCAATTCCTAGAACTGGGATTACATAGGTACCCTTTTGAGCTGGGAACCAAGACAAATCACCTCCCTTTAACCCTCAAAATGTGTCTCAGACATTCCCCTCCAACAGGGACCTGCAAGAACAGAGTACACCTGAGCATGGGAAGGAGAAATAACAATTAAAATAACAGCATGGTGCTTGTCTTGAAGAGCAGCAAATGAAGCCCCTAAACAGCAGCCACAGGAAGGCAGCCTGGCCGATCCCCCTGTGCCAGACACACAGCCAGAGCATGGCTGAAAGGAGAGTCTCTCCTCCCAAAAAGCCTCCAAGCAGAAACACAGAATGCCAAATATACAACTGAGAAGATCTTTAGTACAGGTGATCACTTTTCTACTTTGCAAAGGGAAGTGAAGGTACCTGTAACATTCAATATACTCCTGAAGTTGTGTGAACACTTAAAACCAGGGGGGCTCTTACTCCCTGGCCTTTAGTGAGTTAATGATTTAATTTTTCACACACACACTTTGAGAGATAATCACAAGAGTTTAAATTATTCAGGAGACAATGCCCCTTTCACTTTCCATTAGTGCTCTTACTTCTCACAGGTGCTTCTAAAAACTAGGTCAGGTCTATGATGTATATTTTAAATTTTCAGTACTTGTAGGAAAGAATAAAGTACTTTAGTGCATCATTTGGCTGAAAACAACTTCAGAATAAAGAATATTACCCAAAATTACTATGTCAAAGTGTTTGATAAGCAAAACAACACGTGGCCACGTCCCAAGTGGAAAACACATCCACACATTACTGAGATGTGGATCACAAACCACCCCAGAGGAGGGGACTGCTCTTTCACATTTGCACATTGCCATCTCCCCTTCTCCCACAGGACTTCTTGGCACACAGGGAATAGATCAAGACACCAACGCTCCCCAAACTCACCCAAAACTCAAGCACTGAGAAAACATCAACCATAAGCAAAATTAATTATTTAAGGAAAATGTTTTGCCTGCAAAGGGATGAGTCCAGAGGTGCTGATTTTTTTTTTTTTTGAGATAGAGCACAAGAAAATGAGAAAGTGATGATGTTTGTGGTTTTTTTGCTATATGAGACAATAACTTATCAAGTATTATGGTTATACAAGACTAATTAGCAGGGAGAGTAATTTTTCCTTTGGAAAGAGCACTCCCAGGAGATATAAATGTCTAAGCAGCAAATGATTTCTCACTTAAATGAAAGTGTGATTTGCTCTCCTCACATTCAAGGCTGAGCAGATTTTTACAGTCCCTGTGCTCTGGGATTGATGTCCAGGGCTTTTCCCTGCAGGAGCTGCCCCCAGTCCTGGCCAGGGGAGCAGGGCTGTGCCTCAGGCTCCTTCCTCACCACCTCATCATCTCATATTTCAACACCACTAAATACTGAGCTTTGCATCTGCCTTCACACCTCTGACATTTCATGGCCCTGAACTCCCTCCTGGAGACACAGTAACGCCCCAGCCAGAGGGATTGGGAAGGCAGGGAAGTGTTCCCAGAGAACAGAGGGAGTTGGGAATCATTGGACAAATCAGAGGACATGGGGTGATCACCATGTGAGCTCCTATTTGCAATGGAAGACTTTGTACAAAGCCATCTGAATTCAACCAAGATTTGGAGCAGAGGGCTCCTTCCACGGCTGAAACACTTCACACAAAGCCCAGGTCCTCTGCTGGGCTGGTTCTTGCATTAGGAAACAGTGAATATTCCCTGATCCCAGCACACTCACACTCTCCATGCCTTCCCCATGCTTTCCTCAGGCTGAGGAATTCTGTTTAATCATCTTCCAAAGAAAACCCTGCTGTACCTCTGACCCCCCTGCTGCCATTCCATACCCAGGTTGTAGCATGATCCAAGTACACCAGGGATTTTATCCATGATGTAATCACAGCCCCACGTTTGCTGTTTATCTCTCCTGGTAAATTCTAACTACGTTACTTTGCTATTTTCATTGACAAGGACTGAGCTGGGATTTCCAGACCATTCCAACTCCAAGAACTTGGCCCCAGGTGATGGCCAGGTCAGTCCCCATCCCTGCCTCCACCTGTTTGAATTCTCTTCCCCAGTGGACACCTAAAATTCACTGGAATCTTGTGCATTGATTTTATTTCAAATGCCCCCTGCAGATCTTCACTGGTAACCTTTGTCTTTATTCCCCCAAAGCAGCTCTGAGATTGTAACTCCCCCTCTGTACAGATAATTTATGAACCCACTCAGCTGCACAGGCTCCAGCTGAACCTCTCTGTAACTGGTTGTTTTAATTCCCACCTCATCTCCTGGGTCCAGTGCATGACCTGTGCTCAAGGCTTCCAGTTTTTATCAAAACACCCTCACAAACCATCCCCTTCCACCCCACTAAGCTGTGCAAGAGGCACTTGGAGGGCAGGAGAGGGAAGAGGCAAAGCAGAACAAAGGAAAAGCACAGGGAAAAGGTAGTGCCCATATGAATTTCATCTCCTAAGGTACACTGATAGGCCACTTTCCATTTGGAAGTAAATATTCAATATTCCAAACAATTATTTTCCTTTTTTTGCCCCAGCAGGAGATGACAGGACTGACCTTAATGTGTCTGTTCATGGCAGTGGATTGAGCAGCTCGGACCAAACCTTCCAGCTCAGCACCACTGAAGTTTTTGGTCTCCACTGCCAGCTCTGCAATGTCCACATCCTCAGCCAGCAGCTGGTGCTCCCTCATCCTCACTGTGTGGATGTGGAGGATCTGGAACCGGCCCTTCTCGTCAGGCAGGCCTGGGGTGGGAACAGAACACACCCAAGGCCTCAGCACAGCTCTGCAATCCCCCTGCCCCTCCCCTCAACCCCATCTCACCACGAGCAGCTTGCACCTCCAATGAGGGTATTTGGTGATGCTTTTCACTGAGAACATTCAATTACATTAACTGGCAAACTGAGCAGTGTCACCTCCAAACCAGAGAGAAAAGCACAAGGTTGAGTTTCTTTCCTCAGGGCTCCCCCCAAGTTGGTTGCTCTGAGATTTCCACACCAGAATTCCCTTTACATAATGGCACTCTGGGCAGCCCCCTGGCATCCCTCAATCCAGCTGCCACCTTGCCATTACCATGGAATGGTTCAGGTTAGAGGGACCTTAAAGCCCATCCAGTGCCACCCCCTGCCATTGGCAGGGGCACCTTCCTCTATCCCAGGGTGCTCCAAGCCCCACCAACTTCCAGAGTTCCAGGGGCAGCCACAGCTTCTCTGGGAAAACTCTGCCAGAGCCTCCTCACCCTTTCCATAACAGATTTCTTCCTTATATCCCATCTGACCCTGTCCTCTGTCCAGTAAAGTCTCTGCTCCTTGCCCAGTCACTGCAGGCCTTGGTAAAATCTGCTCTGCTCCTCCATCCCTGAGTGCCCCTTCCCAGGGGGTCAAATCCACTAATTACCGAATCAACTGAAAGTTTACTCTCCCAAAATCCAGAGCCCTGACTTCCCTCTTCACATGGCCCATATCATTCCTATAAAATGTTCCATTTCATCAGCTGAGGTGATCACTTCTCAGCCTGCACCTCAGCAAGTCCCTTCTGAAGCACACAGTGGGTGATACAGAAAATCCCCCTCTTAGGAGTGTGACCTGTCAGTCTGGCACATCATCCTGGCAGAGCCCCACTGAGCTCAGCTCCTTCCAGCCTCTCTCCCCAGCCTCTGCTCCAAGGATCTGATATTTGCACTGATTAGAGTTTGTGCTGAGGGGATGTGAAAAGACATTTTACAGCATGCACAGCTCCCAGGAGCATTCAGTTCTTGATACCTAATCATTTATTCCAGGATCACTGAGCTTTTCACCAGTCCCATATTCTCTATTCCATCTTTCTTAGTGAATTGTCACCTCAGCCCCCAGGCCAGTCACCCTTTAGGCTCCACCATGATCTTCATTGACCAAATTCTGATCTCAGATGCAGTCAGTGATTTGTTCTCATCAATCCAAGATGATCTAGGCTTACTTTCTTAATAAAACCTACATGATCAGATATTCCCTATTTACCCTGCACTGGAGTGAGGCTTTTCCACTTGCCAGGCGAAATGGCAAACCAAGCTCCTGGCCCACTTTTAGTTCACCCACTTCTCTTGCCCGCCCCTCTTGCAATTTCCACCCAGGAATGACCTGGTACCATCATTTGCAGCCTTTCCTTCACACAAGAGATTCAGGGCCCTGCCTGCCCATCCCTGCCCACTCTGCTGGGCAGAAGCTGAGATCAGGCTCACCAGTAGGGAAGTCCAAAGTGGTATTTTGTTGGTCTGATTTAATTTATATTCTGGAGGGAGCTGCAGGGAGTGCAGCTGAGCCATCCTGGGGGTTGTTCACGTTATGATCTGTGTTTGTTTTGCTGTTGCAGGTTCATGAGTTTAGGAACTGGGATCTGCAGGGTGCTTACCAATCTCCATCTTCACCTCCAGCCTCCCCGGCCTCAGCAGGGCCTCATCAATCAGGTCAGGTCTGTTGGTCATTCCTAAAGTCAAAGTTAAAAACAAAACAAGTGTTATCTGAGCCTCCTGAGAGGGTTTCCAGCCCCTGGTAGAGCCTGTAGAGCTAGGGAGATACTCAAAGAATCCCATGAAAACAGAAGACACTCATCTTCTGGAATGC
This sequence comes from Petroica traversi, assembly GCA_025920805.1. Classification (NCBI taxonomy): domain Eukaryota; kingdom Metazoa; phylum Chordata; class Aves; order Passeriformes; family Petroicidae; genus Petroica; species Petroica traversi. The sequence goes on along the minus strand of JAHLSL010000159.1, from coordinate 189,900 downwards.
TGGAAAGTCATGTCCTGAGGGAGAGTCAGGACTACAGGGATCAAACCTGTGCTTGTAGCTGTATCTGCCTGTCCTTGTGATGCACCTGCAGGGCTCCTGCAGCAGGAAAAGCACAGCTGGAGCAGCCCCAATCCCCCACAGGCTGATCCATCAATTCTATCAGTCCCTGCACGTTTTCTCAAACTATGAAACCCTCCTTATCAAAAACTAAAGAAGGCAATTGCTGAAAGCAGCAATATTTGCCAACCACAGCAGCATCTCCCTTTAAACCTACTGCTGATGCTGCTCCAACAGCAGCCATTCCCTATGGAACAGCACCTCAGCTGACCTGCAGTGAGGAAACCACCAGCAGTGTTCACCCAGCCCCCAGGACAGGGCAAGGCAGCCCCACCTACCAATGACCAGGATGTTGTTGAGCTGCTCCACACCATCGATCTTGGAGAGCAGCTGGTTCACCACGGTGTCGTGCACGCCGGTGCTGCCAGCCATGCTGCCCCTCTGCTTGCAGATGGCATCAATCTCATCAAAAATGATGATGTGCACCCCACTGTTGGCTCCAAGCTGGGGGAGAGAGGACGTGTCAGGAATGTCACCAGTCTGATTGCTGAGAGTGACCCCAAATCAACAGTGACCACACACAAGTCAGGCACAGAGACAGTACTGACACTCCCTGTGTGCTCAGAACCCTGTGTGTGTATGTGTGTGAGTGTGTGTGTGTGAGTGTGTGAGTGTGTGTGTGTGTGAGTGTGAGTGTGTGTGAGTGTGAGGGTGTGTGTGAGTGTGTCTGTGTCTGTGACTGTGTATGTCTGTGTGTGAGTGTGTGTGTTAGTGTGTGTCTGTGTGTCTGTCTGTGCATGTGTGTGTGTGTGACTGTGTGACTGTGTGTGTGTGTGATGTGAGTGTCTGTGTCTGTCTGTGACTGTGACTGTGTGTGAGTGTGTGTGTGTGTGACTGTCTGTGTGTCTGTCTTTGTCTGTGTGTCTGTGTGTGTGTCTCAGTGTGTGTGTCTGTGTGTGTCTGTGTG
>JAHLSL010000159.1:144857-188866 GCA_025920805.1 Petroica traversi | reverse complement strand
GTGACTGTGTGTCTGTCTGTGTATGTGTGAGTGTGTCTGTGTGTGTGAGTGTGTGTGACTGTCTGTGTGTCTGTGAGTGTGACTGTGTGACTGTGTGACTGTGTCTGTGTGTGTGTCTGTGTGTGTCTGTGTGACTGTGTCTGTGTGTGTGTCTGTGTGACTGTGTCTGTGTCTGTGTCTGTGTGAGTGTGTCTGTGTGTGTGTCTGTGTATCTGTGAGTCTATGTATGTGAGTGTGTGTATCTCACCCCTTCCCAGGGGAAGATCCTGCCCCTCTCCAGACCAGGGGGCTCAGGGGGGCTCAGCCCAAACTTAGGACTTTGCAGCTACACAGATTTCAAGGAAGAGCAGGAGGTGAGCAAAGCCCAAAGGTGGAACAGGCAGCTGGAAGGGCCCCACACTCAGTACCTGGGGAAGGGACAGGTACCAGGGACAGGGAACAAGGCTGGTCTGTGCAGGGAGGGATGCAGCAGGGTGGAACACCCCAGGCTGCACTCAAGTCAGTAAATACACAGCTTGCCAGAGCAGCTTTGCTGTTTAATATTTTTAAGGAGCCCAGTCTCTCTGTGCCAGTCAGACCCAGAACTGCCATTTCCAGGTTCACCCAGGGGTGAGGCAGTTGCAGCTGGTTAAGAGAACAGGATACTTTTTGTGACTGCATTATGAAGCTTTTTCCCTTCAAATTCCACCTCTAAAACATCTTTTGTGGCCAGAGCAGACCATGTTATCACTGGGTGAATGTGCTGGCCCTGGCAATCTGCCCCAGACACAGGCAGCACAATGCCAACCTTTTGGAGACCTTTTTAATCTCCCAGCTGTCATCAGGCCCAGCCCCAGCGGCCAATATTGAGTGTATTTTAACAGGTGTGTTATTGCCAAGGGAAAGCAGCTCCCAGAGATATTGCAACCACCAGGGAGCAGGAGATTGCTCTGTGGTTACCACACAGAGCTGATTGACTGACTAATAAACCTTTTGCTGAAGAAATGGAATTATTTCAAGTCACCACCAAAATCTGTGTCTTGTGAGCTGAATAAAATTAAGGGATCATTTGCTAATGACTTCTGAAAAGACTTCCCTATATTTAATTGTGACTAGCCTGACATTTGATTTTCTTTAGCAGAAAATTTATCAAGATCAAGTGATCCACAGCAGAGAAAAATTGCCATCGCACACATGAAATAATTACTTACTCCATGAAAATTAAGACTGGGGTTTTGATAGACAGCTAAAGCAATGGATAAAAAAACATCACTGGAAAAACAGAACCTTTGTCTCCTCTTTCAGTTTCAAAGATCTATAGTTTGAAGACATTATTCTCATCCATTAGTTTTCTGCTGAGAAAAATTAACCATGTGTTGATTATAACACTTCAAGTGCTATAACCTACTAATACGTCTGCAACGTAAAAACCTTAAACCCTGAAGGCTTATCAGGAGTTCCCCCTATGTTACATGCCAGCTTAATTTAGTTAAAAAAATCCAAACAAATCAATTATGTCTCCCCCCCCCAAAAAAAAAGAAAAAAAAGAAACCAAAAACAGGGCAGAATTTCTGCAACGTGAGTTTTAAGGACTTTTGAAGCAGGTGACATGAGCCAAAGCAAGCATGGTGGGCACTGCTGTATTACTCCCAAATAACTGCATGGAATCCCAGCACACTGTCCCTGTCTGCAGAGCTGGATGGAGCCCAGCTGCCTTTCCAGCTTCCCAGACTGCTTTCACAACTGTCAATGTGTGAGCCTCTACAGCACCAATTCTCCAGGACTCACCAGGAATAACCATAACCCCAAGCCAAGCTGTGACTCTGCCTTTAGAGCAAGCAGCGATTTTCAGGTTCCAGACCTTTCTGGTCTCTCCCGGAAAGGTGGTGCCCTTTCCCACCACCCCCATTTCTGCGTGTCCTTACCCTCCTCTGCTCCTCCTCTGCATCAGCAAACAGCTTCCTGATGTTGGCCTCGGACTCTCCCACGTATTTGTTGAGGATTTCTGGCCCGTTGACCACCTTGGGCTCCCTGGCATTGAGCATCTTCCCGATCTGCCGGGCCATCAGCGTCTTCCCGCAGCCCGGGGGCCCGTACAGGAGGATGCCCTTGACGTGCTTGCAGCCTGCAAGGAGAGGGAACAGCCTGAGGGAGGCTGGGGACAGCCACAGCACTGGGGGAACTGCCCCAGGGAGATGGCAGAGGAATTCACACACAGGTTGGATCAGGGTCACCCCAGTGATGTGCCAAGGGAAAACAATCCCTGGGACAGCACAAGTGCCCTCCATCCATCAGCCACACCAAGCTGCAATTCCTGCACACAGCACCAGAAAGGCCTCGGGAAATAAGGGAATAACATCACCAAGAGGAGGTTCTAGGGATGCTGCTCATCCCCAGGTAGAGAGGGGCTGCAGACACTATTTTTTTACACCCTGCACACCAAGAAAGGCAGACACAGGTCAGACACACTCATCTGACTACTCTTGAAATAGAATAATGCCAAATTTTTAACCCTGTTCTGGGCTTTGGTGAGTGTCATATCCCACACCCAGTTCTGGCTGCAATTTCATAGAATAAATATTGAGAAAACTGAAAAAAACTTCCAAAAACCACCAGAACTATCACCCCAAAATCTTTGATCTGTAATCAGAAAGACCTGAAATATTCTAATTTGTTCAAATAACAGGGATTATTTAAGACACTGTGTGTGAGCACCAGCGTTTAAATTCTCTCCTGTAGGGAAAGAGAGGATGCAGTTGCTGCAAGCTGAGGCTGGACACATCCCTTGTGTCCCAGGTGACAGGTACATTTGGCCCAGGAGAGCTCACAGCTCCTGAGAGAGGAACCAGGTGTGAACAAGAAGAGTTTCCCTGAAGGATTCATGGAACTGAGGATACAGTTGTGAGCCCCACACGCCTTTTATCAATATTCTGTCTCAACATCCTCACGCCTGAACTTCCCCACGCTGCCCCACTCTGTGCCAAGAGAGGTTGTGGGGCCAGCCCCTGTCCACAGGCAGGTTCGGTTTGCTGCTGTCAGCACTTGGACAAGATCTGGCCAGGAGGAAAAGTAACTGCACCAAGATTAAACCTTTGGCCTGGAAGCTGCTGTTGGAAAACCCTGCAGTAGCAGAGCAGAGATCATGGACCAGCACCAGGTTCTAAACACTGAGCACCAGGAAAGCCTCAGAGAAGCAGAGAGGGGACAAGGGTTAGTGGTGGCCTCAGGAGGGCTGGGAGACAGTGGGACTCAACCTCAGAGGGTTTTTTCCATTTTTTTAATGAATCTATGAAAACTTTTTTTTACTCCATTCTTGCAGTTTGATGTCTTTCAGAAAGTGACCCACCCAACAAGAGCCCTGCAGTGCTCATCATGCACATTAAAAACAAAACCAAAAAGTGGCAAACTGATGGCCCTGAACTCAGATTGAGGGGACCTGAGCTCAGTTTCTTAAGCCAAGCTTAATGACCACATGAACTGTCTGTCATCCCACAGGATGACTTCCCTCCTGGTTTCTGGCCTGTTTCAACCCTGTGGTAACCTCACCCCATCCCACAGAGCCCTCAGAGCTGCTCAAACCTCATGGCAATTCTGCCTTGACTTCTCCCTTATCACCTTCCCCACACTCTGCTGTGATTTCATTTACTCCTGAATGTTTTGGCAATAAAGAATTCATTTCAATCTGAACAACTGCTCAATACAACTTAATTCCTGTGACCCCCCCCATGCTCTCTTCCCTCTCTCTCTGGCTGTTCATTGACTGCAGTGAAGTTCCAGGAGGGCACTGCCATGAGGAGCAGCTGATCCCTCCCAAAGCCCACAGAGCAGTAGTGCTGCACTGGGTAAGCATAGCAATAAAGCTGAGAGATCCTGCTGGGCTTCTTTGCAGATAAAAAATTTACTACAGAAATCAAGAGCTGTGGCTAAGAACCCATGAGTCAGCATTGAGGCATCCGTGAGTCCAAAGCATAAACAATATAAAATAGCAGTGAAGACAAATTTCACAGGGGAGGGAGTGAGGCACAGATAAATTAAAAGCTCTTTCTGTCAAACCCCTGTCACGAGGGCATTGTTACTGTAAGGGAACACAATCTCCCCTGTAACCAAACAGCACCAGGCACGATGGTGCTGACAAGTGATCTCTGCAGGGAAATCCCAGCACAGCAATGCCCCAGCAGCTCCTGGGCTCCAGCAGGAGGTCACCAAAGGGCTACAGAGGCCACCAAAGGGCTACAGAGGCCACCAAAAGGCTACAGAGGCCACCAAAGGGCTCTGGCAGGTCAGGGCTCTGTTCCCAGCCCAGTGAGGCAGGGCCATGGTACCACAGGGAGTGGCTGTGCCAGGGTGTTCACACCACAAACACCAACAATCTGAGCCTGGTTTGTTCTTCTGTTTTTCTTCTAATCCTATGAGAAGTGTCTGAGGGAGCTCAGCTGGAGAAAAGGAGGCTCAGGGGTGACCTTGTGGCTCTGCACAACTCCCTGACAGGAGGTGCAGCCAAGGGGGGCAGGATCTGCTCCCAGGGAAGGAGAAATGGCCTCAGGCTGGGCCAGGAGAAGTTTAGGTTGGACATCAGCAGGAATTTCCCCATGGAAAGGGTGGTGAGGCCTTGGCAGAGCTGCCCAGGGAGGTTTGGAGTCCGCGACCCTGGAGGTGTCCAAGGAAAGCCTGGATGTGACACTCAGTGCTCGGGGCTGGGGACAAGGTGGGGATTGGGCACAGGTTGGTCTCAATGGTCTTGGAAGTCTTTTCCAATCTCAGCGGTTCTCGGATTCCTGCAATTCCCAATCTCTCTCCTAGAAGGAGTACAACAGAGTTATATCTCCCAAAAACTTCTCTTCTACAGCTCAAAAAACGTGAACTTCTTGAAAAGCACAAACATTCCCCTGTTCTGCATGAGCTGCCTCGGCCACAGCCAAGAGCACAGCCTGGAACATCCCACACCCAAAATCTCATCTCCCACAGTGAGAGTGGATTGCAAAAGGCAAACTGGCCTGGACAAACCTGCTTGGAAACCTCCTAGAATGTTCACCCTCTTCCTATTTAACTGGAAAGGGAAAAGGAAAGGAATCTCGGAATACCCTGAGTGGGAAGGTACCCCCAGTCCCTGCCCAGACCCCCCAACAACCCCACCCTGGGCATCCCTGGCAGCGCTGCCCAAACACTCCTGGAGCTCTGGCAGCCTCAGGGCTGGGACCATTCCCTGGGGAGCCTGGGCAGTGCCAGCACCCTCTGGGGAAGATCCTTTCCCTGAGATCCAAAATAACCTCCCCTGGCACAGCTCCAGCCGTACCCTCGAGTCCCGGAGTCTTCCTCAGAGAAATCTCAGCTCTGGGCCCAGCAGGTTCCCTGAGAAAATTCCCCAACCTTACCCAGATGAGCTCAGCCCGTGCTGGACAATCTGTGCTCCCCCTCTGATGCCAGAATGATTTTTTGTCTTTTCTTTATATACCTTTTATATCCCTTTTACACAGTTCTCTCTATCCACAAGTATCAGCGTATGAAACCTTTTACTCAGTTTAGTGCTCAGTGTTTTGTAAGTGTTCTGCAGGCCTGAGACTGAACAGCCCAGAGCTGCAGAGCCAGGGACACCAAACATTCCCATGTCTCAGGAACCCAAGGTCTCCTGGCAGGAGGATTCTGTAAACTGGGGGTTAGCCCAGCCCAACCTCATTATTGGCCTCCCTTGTTGGATCTGCTGATGTGTAAAGTCTATAACTGGTGTGTGTGACTGACGGGGGTGCATTTGCCACGCTGTCACCTGGGTGAAGTGGATGCACCAAACAGGATCCTGATTAAAATACTGAGGTAAAGACCCCAACCCCTTTAACCGTGTCCAGTTTCATTTTCCTAACACCAGGGAAAAGGCATCACCTCCCTGAGGACATCACTGACCACCTGCTGCAAGATTTGGTTCCCACTGAATGGGCAACATTGAGAGTCAGGTGGCAGAACATTCCTGAACTCAAAGCAATTCGTTCCTCTTCAAATAAAACTGCCAGAAGTGACTCCAGTAGACATTTCCCTTTACAGCCTCGTTCACCTGGCTAAAATCAAAGTTTTAAGGACAAGCAGGACTTTATTAAAATAGACAGGTGATGACAAATCACAAATGTTACCTCTCAAATCACAGTGGGATCCTCTGCACCACACAGGAATTTTGATTAAGTTTATCTCCCCTCTGCTGATTTCACCAATGTGGCCCAAATGTCAATACTATTATGAGCATCTTTCTAAACACAAATTACAGCAGTGCAGACATCTCCAACCAGTTCAGCTCATCATCAGGGCTCCAAAAAAAAGGTCACTGCTGTAACCTGATCTTTAAATTATGGCATTCAATGATAGAGCCTGAATAGGGACATTAACAGGAACTCGGACAAATATGGGAAACAAAACATGCAGGAAAATTCATAAAAACTGGTGAGAATGGGAGAGTTACTGGTGTTACCAATGGAACTCAAACTCTGTTTTAATGCAGAACATCACCTGCCTAAAGACAAGATAAAGTTTATTTGTTCAATTCTCCCTCTTCAATTTATTGGAGAGATCAGAAGAACTGTTTTAGTAAAACAGGGATTTTCTACTTGGGAGTGTAATTCCCCTTTTAATTAAAATCAAAGCATTCTGGTGTGATTGGATCACTCAGATGCACCACCAGGAACCTGCATGGATGGTAAGGCCCCAACACAGCAGGAGATGTTTATCTCTGCACATTCATCTTGGGGCAGGTTACAGGAAGTTCAGGGTTCCCAGACTTCACCTGCCATGCAGGCAAAATTTTCCTAGAAGTAGAGCTGGTTGGAATTTCCCTCTCCTCTCTTGCTGTTACTCCAGCATCCTGTTAATCTTCCCATGGGATTGACAATCCAACACGGAGTGAGACCGAAGGAAATGCTGTCTGCTTTGAATTCAAAGCTGGGGCAGGGAAAGGGCCACACCTGAATCAGAATTTTTATTTTCTCAAAGAGTTTTGATTTATCAAATCCTTTGCCACTGGAAAGAGAAGACAAAGTAAAGCTCTCTGTGGACCTTTGGAAACGGATTTCTCACCTCATCCCACTGGCTTTGAGGAGTTCAGTGCACGCATCTATCAGGAGGCAATAATGAGATTTATGACAAGGGCATTTATCCATTTCTCAGGGAATGTGCTAGAAATGAAAATAAATCAGCCTGAGAGACTCTTCCAATGAAATTGCCTTTGGCTACAAAAACGGAATCAGGACACTCAGGAAAAGGGATTCTGGTAAGAGCATAAACAAACAAAACCAAGAACTAAGGGAAGTCAGCACAGTAGCAAAGAGTAAATGTCTCTTAACAGAGCTGCAGAAAAATCCCTAATTCCAGAGGCAGGCCCTGTGGGAAGCTGAGCACAGCCAGGATGTTCACAGCCCCATCCCACCTGGATGCCATAACTCAAATCCCACCAGCATTCCCTACCTTCTGGGATAAAGCTGAATCGTTTCCACCTACTCAGAAAGCCAACAGCAGGGATTTGGGAATGCCTGATGAACATGTACAGACACCCTGGGGGCACAGGGACAGCTCAGGCCTCCCAGCTGAGGACAAACTGGGGATGCCAGGCCATGGTGACACCACCAACCAACACCCCTGCAGCCACCTGGAGCAAAGCCCTCCCATACCCAGTGATGGCTCTGGCCATCTGGCCAAAATTCCTTGCTACATGTTTGGTGTAAAGCCCCTTCCCTCCAAAATGCTGTCACATTCCCATTTCCACACCCCTCTGTTAAAAGGGAATCATTTCCTTTGGTGATTGTGCAGAATTTGGAAGCTCCCTCTCTCATACTCCCACCAAGACTGAAATCCTTCAAGTCAGTTCCCCCTGTGTCCAGAAGCTTTCCTGTCCCACCACCCTGATGCCCTCATCCAAAGTTGTTCCAGTTTTACTGCACCCCTTTAGATACAAAGGCTGCACCCAGCAATTCAACACATGAACAAATTCCACATCAGCTCCTTCACTTCCTTCCCCATCCCTGGGGGACACCTGGGTGGTCCAAGTCAATCTCTGGTTTTAAGAAGGGAAGTGACAGATGTCAGGGACTTCTTTGCTGTACTCCCCAAAGGAACAGTTCAGTGCCCAGACTCTGCCTGGCTGGTCCAGGTGCCTCAGGGTGAGCAGGGCACTTCATGTTAAATCCCATTAGGAGGAGAAGACCAGGACAGCACTGGTCCATTCTCAGCAAGGAAGAAGAGTTAGCAACAGCAAATGCTGAGTTCAAGCTGTTAAATACTTTTTTACACCAGTGCAGACTTGACATTTTAAGTGACAGCTGATATTAATAAAAGTGACAAACAGGCAAGAACAGGAAACAGAAGCAGAAAAAGAACAAGGGACACAAGAGCCCACAACTGTTGGATACTGGCAGAACACTTGGACATGAACTTCACCCAAGGGAACTCAGAGTGGGTGAAATCATCTCAAAGTCAGTGAGAAGCTGAACAGGGTGGGTGAGAAACCAGGGGGAAGATGGTGAATGTCATCCCTGGTGTTATAAAGGGAAAAGGGAGCCAACTGTGGGGTCAGACTATATTGAGAGGTCCCTTTTAACCTCAGCTGCTTTCTGATTGTGTGGTACAGACCTAGCACTAACCTGAGTGCTGGAAAATTCTTGCATAATGTCTTTTTAAGCAGGTAAAAGAAAAGAAGACTACAAGAAGTAGCCAGAACAACTTTACTAGACCAGTCAGAAACAACTCCCCCACAGGAAAATGTGAGAGTCCCACACAGAGGATTTGAGGAAACAAAGAAAGCAAGAGAGGGACATTTAGACTTGCCTAAAGATATAAATAGGTGTTAGACATCCTCCTAGACATGCAGGAAAAGCATGGGCTGAATGAAGTTAGAGATTAAACCCCAGAAACTTTAAAGCACAGCAAGAAATGATCTATCCTGAATCTAGTGGCGTGTGGTGCCTGGGAGCTGGAACAGAACAGAATGCTCCAATTAAATCTGCACACTGCAAAGCCAAGAGCTACAAACACACTGACAGGCAGGATTAAATTCATCTGAAGTCTACGTAACTTGATGCACAAGTTTCTAAACTGGGGAGGAATAATGCATGCTGCAAAACAAAAAAATCATCCCAGTGAGGATTCTACCCAAGCCCAGAGCTGTTAGACACAGCCAGAACCTGCTGATCCAGAGTGGATCCATTCCTGGGTCCTGAGCAGGGAAGGGAGGCCAAGGGAGGAGAAATAATGATGGGTGATGTAGAAGTTATGAGAAATAGCCTCAGAATCCCAGAGCTGGCCTGCAGAACTCTGGAGAGGCAGGAGCAGGCTGGATGCAAGGGCTGAGAGCGGCACCAGCACTGGGACACTCTGTACAGCAGGGCCTGGCATTCCCAGCACCCCAGCTAAGGTTAGACATGCCTGACACTGATTCTTCCTTAAAATTACCCTATTTTCAGAAAAGATGGATGAGAACCTTTCCATCATTCTTCTCTTAGTTTCTGAGTACTTTGAGAACATTAATGTATTAATTTTTAAGGCAGCTTAACAGACAAGCCTCTACTTCAGACAGAATCTGAGGAAGAAAATAATCTCAATGTCTGCTCATTTCAGTGTTCCCCTTGTTTTGATACCTCACTCTCCATCATGAGCTGTACTTCAAAATTACAGAGCTCTGAGTCCAACTGATCCCAAGAGGGCAGGTCAAGAGCACAGGTTAAGATGGCTCCCAGGAAACAGAAACCACCTTCAAAAAATCTGATTTAGTTTATTTGTGGTAGCAGAAGAGGATGGGGAATCTGGGTTCCACTTCAGTCTCTTAGAAGGAACATGACCTGTAACACCAACCATTCCTATACCTGCTATTAAACCATAACAACAACATGTCCATACAGAATTTGCTCTTTGAGGCCTCTACAACAATTAATGTGCCACAGGAGTCAGAGAAACCCCTTCCCTGCTGCAAGTCAAGACTGTTTCAAAGCTTGGGGACACCAGAGTGTTCTTAAATAGGGAAAAGAAGGTCAGCACGAGTGTTTTCTTTTCAAGTCTGAGAAGGGACTTTACAGTTTTGTTGCAAGTTACAGCTCCAGGCACCAAATAGCAAAAATGTTGTTCCAAGTTGCTAAATACCTGCTGGAATCAAGGGGAAAGGAAAAACAACAAGAAGAGAGAACACTGTTCTAGGCAAGAGCACAAGCTGCTGAATAAGCTGGATTTAAAGTCTCAGAAGAAAAACCAGCATTTACCATGGATGGGAAGAAAACATAACGTTTGTCAAATAAACAGAGGAGCTTTAGCTGGAGCAAGAGGATGCTCTGAACTGCAGCAGAGACCAAAGTCAGACCCCACCACAGAGTGACACAGCTTTACTGTGAGCTGGATGGCACAGACATGCTGAAAGGGCTTGGAAAGGAGGAGGATTCCCTGGAAACAGAGCTTTGAAGGGCTGTCCCTCAGGGACACATGGCTGGTCCTCCCTCCACCAGTGCCCCAGGTAAGAAGATCCTTCCTCAGATGTGTCATTGCCACGAGTGAGGCACCAACATGTTTCCAGAGATCTTCCCCAAGCCTCATCCAGGTATGGATTTAATTCCACCTGGCAGCCACAAGATTACCAGTAGTCAATCTTCCCTGTGAGGGTGGTGAGGGCCTGGCACAGGGTGCTCAGAGAGGCTGTGGCTGCCCCTGGATCCCTGGCAGTGCCCAAGGCCTGGAAGTCCCTGGAGCACCCTGGGACAGTGGAAGGTGTCCCCACCCCGCCATGGGTGGGCTTTAAGGACCCTCCCAACCCAAACCATTCTGGGATTCTGTCACTTCACACCAACCAGGGAGCTGATCCAGCTGGATACTGACCCTATAAACTGTTTTTATTAACAGTATTTTTTGCTGCCAACTTTATTAGCTCCCTACAGATCCATGCAAGCCCAGAGCCACCACAGCAGGGCTGGGTCACCCAGAGATGGGAAAAGCAAACTGCCCCTTGCAGGCCAGGAGGGAGCTTGGGTGGGTTAGTGCCCAGCTGGGGCTCATCTAACATTTCTGCTCTTGGATAAAACAAATTTTGTACCATCAGAGCAGTGTTCCCCCCTTGGATGATATGGCTAACTTACACTGATTTATGTGCTCCAAACCCAGAGCATTCCTTGGAAGTTAGATAAACCACACACAAATTGCAAGTAATGCTGGAAGGGTCTATAGAGGCTCTGTGTAGTTATGGACAGAAATATTTATTGCATTTGGCGTGGAAGCTGCAGTCTGGGAGCACTGGGCAAAGAACACAACTGGGTGAGCACTGCAGCACCAGAGAGCAAGCAAATTCCTTCTTTTCCTTTCCCAATAAATTATTCACAAAGGTGAACAGCTGTCACACTGACATTTCAGATCTGAAATATAGTTAAGAGCAAGTTATAACTGAGGCAAAGAAAATGAATGTCAGAAAGTTTTTGTTTTTTCAAATTTCAGATAAGCTCTTTAGCCCTGGGGTTAATCAGAGCTCGGGAGCTCTGCTCCCAGTCCAACCTCTTCCCTGAAAAATGTCTCTTTGTGCAGTCTGGGTGGAAACGTGCACAGTAAGGGTATTTGTATTTAATGTCATTTAATGGGGCACACCTTTAATTCATTGCCCAGGGTAATCCAAATACCAGTGGTCCTTCACAGAATCTTTGTCTTCCTTTATTAACCAACACCAATTACCTTTTACCTTCATATGTGGAGCCAAGGACTCTGTACTGCAGCCACAGGATCAGAGAATCCCGGAATGGTTTGAGTTGGAAGGAATCTCAAAGCCCATCCAGTCCCACCCCTGCCATGGGCAGGGACATCTTCCACTATCCCAATCTGGCTTTGGACACTTCCAGGGATCCAGGGGCAGCCACAGCTTCTCTGGGCACCCTGTGCCAGGGCCTGCCCACTCTCAGAGGGGAGAATTCCTTCCTAAAATCTAACCCAAATCTCTCCTCTTTTCATTTAAAAGCACTCCCATTCTTGTCCTATCATTATCTGTCCATGTAAAAAACCACTCTCCTCTGCTTTGTAAGCCCCTTTAGGCACTGGAAGGGCTCTAAGATCTTCCCTGAGCCTTCTCTTCTCCAGGCTAAACAGCCCCAGCTCTCCCAGCCTGACTCCCAGGGAAGAAATCATGAATACACACAATAGTTGCTTCAAAAGGTAAAAATATTTCAAGTACAGGAGGCTGGCTGTCAGCAGCACTGCTGAGCTGGACACCAGTGCCTCTGGGTAAAAGCTGTTCTTTCCACAGCCAGCATTATTTCTCTTCTTCTCTTTGCAGAGCAGTTAAATATTTAACAAATTTCAGCATTTTATGTTCTCAAGCAGAAGCAGAGGAGCTGTATCTCACTCACAGCCACAAAACCCACGAGACCCAAGAGCATCCCCCCAAAGGCCTCAGCTCTCACATCGACAGGAATTAAATGGCAGGAAAGAGAGCACCAGGCACTGGCTGGACCCAGCCTGGAGTTTCTCCACAGCTCCTCCATACGTGTCCAAATTCCCAAGACAAGACTGAAGGCACAGCCAGGGAAGTTTATTTTGCATCAATTCCACAGGCACTGGAAGCGACGCGCTCCACACGCCCCCGCACAAACAGGATGTATCTCCTGATGGAAATCTGTTTTGTAATCAAAATCTTGATTGCTTCATTTGTGGGGAGAGGGAAGGTGGATCAGAAACATAAACATACACAGAAATTATACAGCTATGGATTCCAAGTTCAAATATGAACCCACAGAGATTATATTCCGAGAACAAGGAGCAGCCAGAACATCCCCAGCCACGTTCTGTGACAAAATCAGACACCTGCAGCTGCACACTGCTTACTAAAAATTAAACCCTGCACCATTTATCTGCCTGCCAGCACATGTTTACCAAGTACTGGGACTGCCTTTCCTTCCCTCGACCCAAAAAGAGAAGTTATATTTAGAATCTGTGCTTTTATTTCACAGACTGCAGGACGTGCCACGGCCTGTGCATCCTCCCCAGCGTTTCAAACCTGACCAGCAGGACTGGGCTCAGGCTGGGGGAGAAAAGGGCTCATGGTGCAGGGATGTAAAAGAGATTATGGCAGGAACATTAAGCCAGGATTTCCTCTGAGCTGTACAGACAGATCATGGCCAGGCAGTCAGAGGAGCAGTGTCACTGCTATGGATAAATGAAGCACTCACAGAGGGAGTGTTCACAGAATCATGGAATGGTTTGGGTTGGAAGGGACCTTAAAGCCCATCTCATTCCAACCCCTGCCATGGACAGGGACACTTTCCACCAGGCTGCTCAGAGCCCCACTTTCAGTTCCAGCAGAACAGTATCCAGTTAAACCACATATCCCAGTCCTTCAGACATTCCATGTGCAGGGTTGAGTGCTTGTGCTGGGTTTGTCCCCCTTCCCATGACAAGTAACAGGAGTCCAAAATATATTTGGGAACAGCAGGGGAAGAAGAGGCTCTGTTGGACCCCTCAGAAAGTGCAGCACCACAAGGGTGTCAGCTGTGCCCAGCCCTCACACCAGGGGCAGGGCAGCACCTGTGCCCCTGCCATACTGCCCCACTGAGGTTGTACTCACCCATTTGCTCCACAATTTCAGGGGGGAAAACTCGGGAAGCAAAAGCTCTTCGGAAAATATCTGAGAATTCTTTGTCCAGGCCTCCAATGCCCATTTTCTCAAAATTCCAGTCTGGGTTGATGATTGACTGCCGGTTCTCCTTGGTCTTTGATTTACCTGCAAAAGCCAAGAAGTGCTTTCAAACACAGCCCAGCAGAACTGCAGCCCACACAGACACCAGAAGAGCTCTGCAGGCCAGACCCCATCCCATGAACTCTGTGCTCAGTTCCAGATGTTGGCCAGGAGGACACACTGTGACAAGGACACAAGGACAGGACACCAGAGACACAAATTGGTAAATGATTCCCAGCCTTCCAGCTGCCCAGCTCAGGGATTTCTCCAGCCAGGTGCTTCTCCTATGTATTGAAGAATTCACAGTAGATTTCCCTGCCACAAATTCACCCAGGTGCCCCTGGATGCACGAAACTTCAGCACCCAGAGTGCCCTCAGCACCCAGCTCACGTGGCTGCTGCCAGGACCAGAATCCACATTTTCCAGGCCACCTGGGATGACAACAGGTTTGTCCTGCATCCTCCTCAGTCCTGCCTTTCCCAGTCTCCACCTGCTCCTGCTTGTGCAGCAGCAGCTCCACACTGGAAGGAACCTTTGTTCCTCTCTGTCTTCTCTCTACTCCCAAAGCCTCTGCTGGGCAGAGGGACCTGCAGGTGCTGCAGTTTGGCTCTACCTTCAATACAGGTTCAGAATGATGCTCTGCTTTGTTCATATCCCTCTATACAAATATGTGATCATTCTTAGCAGCTCCATTTAACAGTTCCTAACAACAGGGCTCAGGCTGCACAGATGGGTGCAGCATTCCCTTGATCCTGCCCACATCTGGGCCCACCACAGCCAAGAGTTTTATTGAGGTCAGGAGAGCTCTTCCTCCCACACATCATTTACAGTTATTTGTATTGAAGCTCCTCTGCCATTTCCTGCCTCAGTCACTGAGCTCAGAGCCAGCCTGGACACCTCATTGCTCCTTTTTCCCAGCTTATTCAATAATTACAATGAGCAGCAAAGGCTCAGCAGAGATTCCCACTGAACTCCACTGACATCAGCTATTTCTTCCTTCCCTTTTTTCACTCACTGACTCATGCAAGGACCTTCTCCCTCACGATCTCTGTTTTGATTCTTTTTTAAGAAACTTTGACAAAGAACTTTGCTGGAGGAGCTTTGCCAAACAATCAGCCAATGTCAGCTTTCTGATTCCTGTAATGAACTCCAGTGGGATCATGAGGCAGGACTGCCCTTACACAAGACAGGCAGGTCCTTCCCACTGTATCACCTTCCCAAAGGTATCCTCCAATTTAATGCTTTATTATGTTTCTGTTGATTTCTTATGTACAGACCTCAGGTTCAAAGATCTGCACGACTCTAGACCTTCTCCAGAATCCCTTGTAAAGGAACAGCACACTCACCACTCTTAGTCCCCAGATACTGGAGCAATTTGCAACAAATTCACACAAAACAATTCCCTTACAACTCAGAAGAAAAAAAGGCCAGTCCTGGCAAACCACCACAGTTCATTTTCTGTTCCACAACCTCTTCCAGAGGCACTCCAGGTGCAGCCAGACCCCTGAGCACAAGTTTGCAGCCCTTTACCCACCTCCTTTCCCTGTTGCTGACAAGCCACTGGCACTTCAGCCTCACAGAGCTCCTCACTCCCCCTGCAGAGTAGCTTGGGAGTACTCAGAGTGTTCAGGAAGCAGAAAACAAGCACAAATGCTCCTGGAAGGATGCTGGCAAATCCATGGAGTCTCACCTTAGGTTTATTCAAGGGAGCCTATAAACAAATACTGACACTTTTATCAGCCAGATCAACCTTCCAACCTTCAGCATTCTCAGCTACCAGGGAAACACACAGACACCTGACAACTCAGAGCAAAAGCAAAGACACTGCCAATCATCCTTAACTCCTGCAGAAATGGGATGTTTGCTGAGAATTACACAGTGCTTTAATAGTTTCCCCAATAGAACACCACAGAACACCACAGAATCAGAGATCACAGAGTCACTGGTGGCTCTGGGTTGGGAGGGACCTTAAAGCCCATCCAGCGCCACCCCTGCCATGGGCAGGGACACCTTCCACTGTCCCAGGTGTCCCTGCCCATGGCAGGGGTGGCACTTCCACTGTCCCAGGTGGCCCCAAGCCCTGTCCAGTCTGGCCTTGGGCACTGCCAGGGATCCAGGGGCAGCCCCAGCTGCTCTGGGCACCCTGTGCCAGGGCCTGCCCACGCTCTCAGCCAGGAATTCCGTCCCAGTATCCCATCCTGGCAAACAACAAGTGTGCATTTTGCTGCTCTGCTCCACAAGCTCTTCTAAGAGGTACTTCAAGTCCAGCCAGATAATGAATGAGCTCCGAGAGTCCAGGGAAGTACAAGCAAACAGCAGCTCTGTGTGAGCTCAACCAGACTCTTTAATCCTGGTGTAAACACATCTGGAATCAATATTTCAATTCCAAGGGCAGCAAAACAAACAAACAGGAACGTGCCTGTGGGTAACACACCAGGCACAGCCCAGCAGCACTTGGGACATGGAGCACCTACAGCCCTGCAGGGAGCACCAATCCACAATTCCCCTGTGTTTATTATCCCAGCTTTCAGGTCAGACCCCTCAGCCAGGGCTGTTCCTGCTCCCACAGAGCTTGGCCTACACTCCCCCCTTCTGGCTGCACCTCAGCACAGTAAAATTCTTGCAGATTGGATTAAAACCTCATCCACTGGTTTCATAACACAATTTTATGCTAAACAGAACAAACAGAATTGGCTTTTCAAAAAATTATTACAATTCTTCTCTATTGAAATAATGCAGGCTCTTTACTGAAGGCAGAGCTCAGTGACACTCATTTCACTTTCATCTCCTCTCTCACAATTTAATTATTCAGAACTTTACAATTCCCCAGAGACCAACAAAGCACATTAAGCAATTCTGCCTCAGATCAATGAGGAGATTAAATGAAGTACCAGTTTGACAGAAGTAAATCGAGGCACAAGAAGCTCTTTTGTCTTGTCTGCAGACAATGAAACAGAATCCTGGGGAAGGGTTCCTATTCCCAATCCACCAGCTCTCCCATGGGACCACTCCTCTCACCCACACGTGCCAGGAGGGAGATCACAGGTCATTACATGGCTCTGAATATTAACCAGGTACAATCCCCCTGCTTGCTGTGACTCAGAGAACAGAGTTATTTCAGAGTGTAATCCACAGTCACAGCTGGGAACTCACTGCCCTGACCTGCAAGTTTCATTTGGTGCTGTATCCTCGTTAAGATGTTTCATTACAGCCATCTACAAGCCAGCCTACAGAGCTGTGCTGGGGTCTCAGCACAGGCTGAGTGCTCAGACCCAAACTCTGAGGAGGTGCAAGCTGTGCTTACACAACAGCCTCACCCTTCCCTTTGCCTGGAGCAACAGTGGCACAGGAAGCTGCAGGGCACAAAGTCCCAGCCCCAAAGGTGCCCTTCAGGGCAGCACCAAATCTCAGCCCTGCAGTGCTGGATGAGCTGAATTCTCCTTTCCTAAGTGGCTGCTACCCTCAGATGGTTTATTCCTGTAACAAGGACTCTCAGCACTGAGCACTCCCAGCCAAGCTGAGCTGTGCTTTGAAGGCACTTGCAAAAATAACCCTCATGGCTCCCTGAGCCCCCTCCCAGCAGCCTGGCCTGCCTCCTCATCTGTGGAACAACAGCAGCAGCAAAAGGAGAAGTGTCCTTAGCTCCTGGACCCTGGAAGGAAGGAACAAAACAGGGAAGAAAAACAAGAAAAAAGAAAAATAACAGTGTCTGTTTGGCCTTGAACCACAGCCAGAAAAAAACAGCCAGAGCCACACCAGCAGCAAGGGAGGGATCTGCAGCTGGAGCTTGGAAAGAGTCACCCACCTCATACCACAGGTATGGAACAATCAAAGGAATTGCAGGTGTCCCTGATCCCCAGGAATTCACCACAGTCCCTTCCCCAGGAAGCCCCAGAGTCCCAGGGCACACAGAGCCACTGCAGGCAGGGCCTCACTGCCCACTCTGCAGCCCAGTCCCACCATTCAAACTGGTGGCACTGAGGGAACACTGCAGATCCAGCCCAGCCCCTACCCCAGTTTCTTTCTCAATGAATATGTGGAGAACACACCAATTACTCCCCAATTTCTGTGGCAGCCAAGTGTGATACCATCCATAGTGATTTATTTTGTTGAGGTTTTAGGAAGTGTCTCTTTAAATCCCAGTTCCCAGCTGTGTGAATAAACTCGTGTAAGCAGTTACACACACAGTGCCCCCCGTGCTGCTCTGCAGCTCCCATGGCCTTCCAAAGAGCAGGACTTTGACATTTTGACTGCACATTTAAAAAAAGCTCTCCATTTCCTAATCCCTTCTTTTTTAATTAAATTGAATGTGAGAGCTGTGGGCTTGTTCCTGTCCCGAAAGCATCCTTCTCTGATGTTTGAAAAGTTAAAATATTTCAACCAGCTGCTGCCTGCTGGATCTACTGGTCCATTTGGCCTTGCTAACCTAAGCCTAGGAGTGAAGAAAATAAACAACCTTGAGGCCATGAAGTCTCCCAGGCCTGAAAAGCAGCAGATCCCAAGCATTATTTCTCTGTTTGGGTGCAGGCACTCACCAATCAGATTGAGAGAGGAGTTCTCAGCTTTCTCAAAGGCAACTTGACTGTTTCCAAGAACCAAACCCACCTCGATCTGCAAAGGGAATGCAAAGAAATAATTACATTAAGTACTATTAGACTTAGCTTCAGATTGCCACTTTGGTATCCCCAAGCACATCTCCGAAGGCAGGAAAAAGCAGCAAAAGCTCCACTTCAAAAGTCACTGGGAGGAATGAAAAATACCAACCCCTCTCTAAAACAAACATTATTGAATGCAGAACCTGGCTTTTAAAAGTTACTGGTTTAGTTCAAACCCAACTATTTTATTTCAGCAAGAGCTAGCAAGCAAAGGTGAAAATAAACTCATGTTCTTTCTACAGAAGGAAAAATCAAAACTGGATATATCTGAAAGACAAAAAAGCTCAAGAGAGGCTGTTTCCACGAATTAGTACTTAGAGATCAAAAGCTATTCCTCATATTCTCCCCACCTCTGTAGTTTAGTGGAGACTGCACTGAACTGCAAATTATGTTGTTTGTCTCCTCTGACACAGCAGACTCAGCCAGATGGGCCAAATGTGTGACTTCTCCACAGACAGGTCACCTAAACTGCCCCTGGTAGCATCATCTGGTCAGGACTGGCAGCTCTGCAGTCCCCAAGGAAGGGGCAGCAGTTCCTGGGAACTCACCTTCTGCTTTTTGCCTGATCCAGACTCCCCTTTGAGAATGCTGGGGTCCATGGCTTCCACGTCCTTCACCAGCAGCCCAAAAAGCTTGTCATTAAAGCTGAACACCAGCTGTGGAAACGGAAAAAAATCTCATTAAAAAAGGCAGAAAAGGATTCTGACAAGACTACTAAGATTTGAAGGGAAAGAGGCCTGAAATAAAGTTAATCACCCAGCAATTCCCACGGAGATTTTTCCCTGTAAAGCTCTGGGGTGCTGACCATGTGCTTTCCCTGCCCCAATGGAAAAGTAACAGACCATAGTTGCAGAATATGAAGTCAGCTGGAGAAACTCAAAGAAAAATTCTCATTCCAAGAAAAGCATCTCGTCCCCCCCTTTTCTCCCCAGCTCAATGTTCTGTATCATCTCGTGACATTTTCCTCTCACTTCAATAATTGGTGCTAGTCATGGAGAACAATTTAGCTCAAAACTTTCAGATCTTTTGCATTTCAGCTTGACAAGGACACTTCAGGAAAAGTGCTAATGAGAGACAGAATGAATGTAAAGAGAAGTAGGGTCCATCCCACAAAAAACCAGGCTGGGTCTGCACAATTCCTTTTCCTGAGTTTGTATTTCCAACCAGCTTAAGATTCAGACCCTGCAAGGGGTAAATACTATGAGAGGCCACCCTCCACCTGTTTTGAGGACAATGCAAAGCAGAGGCTATCACAGAGAGCTTTGCAGGGGCTGAGACCTCTGCAGGCTCAGTTACAGGGACATCAGCTTTCCAAGATCCTCAAGGAAAACACTTCATCCCTGTTTCACTATTCAAGTCCACAGAGTAGCAATAAATCATAAAATCCCAGAATAGTTCAGGTTGGAAAGGACCCTAAAGCTCATCCAGCTCCACCCCTGCCATGGGCAAGGACACCAGGCTGCTCCAAGCCCTGTCCAACCTGGCCTTGGACACTTCCAGAACAATAAAATACCTGCACCTGGGAGGTGCCACTGAGAAATAACTAAACCTGGTGTTTGTCTTGACCTTATGGAGAAAGAGACAAAAGTGACTTGCCAAAAGGTTCCAGGAGTTGCCATGCTCACATCCCAGCAGGGCACAATGCAGAGAGAGCTGAGCTCTCCCAAGCCCTGGGGTTTTCCTCACAGATTTAGGATACAGGAGATTCTAAACCCCTCTGCCCATGCTCTCGGTGAGAGTCATATGCTTTGGCTTTTCATGAACACACCCTTCACACAAGGAGCAATTCCTGCCCCTCACCCAGCCCTGCAGAGCCCTTGGCACCCTCAGGTGTCCCTCATGAGCCTGCACGTGGTGTTTTAGCCCAACTCAGCCCCAAAGGCCCAGAGCAAAGCCCACCTGCTGGCCCACAGAGAAGGCCTGGCTGTTGAACTGCTGGATGAACTCTGCTGCCATCTTGTCTGTGTCATAGGGGTTGGAGTCAATGTTCTTCTTCTGCAGGAAGTCGATCTCGATGGTCATGGTGCCAATGCACTGCTTGGTCTTGTCAAAAGTGTACAAGGAAACTGTGGGGAAAAACAAAAACCAGCACATTTCAGGGCAGCAAGGTCCCCCCAATGTATTAAACACGTCTGGCAATACACATCCCTCCCTTGAGAATGAGCACTTGGTAAAACAGAATTTAGTATTTCTGACAGGGACCCTTATTTCTCTAATATCCATATTCAACTACAAGGTCAAAAATACAGTAAAATTTCCACTAAAAATCTCTGTATTCCTCTAAAAGGACTTAATAAACCTTTAAAACAGCTAAAACACCACAGAGACTGTGGGGCATGAGGACAGTGAAAGCAAACCCAGACATGCTGTGGTTCCACACAGCTGTATCTCCACCTGAGGGTTTGGACACCTCCAAAAAGCCCAAAAGCAGCATTAAGGGTAGCCTTGTCCAAAGGCAGTGACAAGAGGCCATCACTGGTTTCTGTGGCTACAGGTTGCTGAGCTTTTCTCCAGATGAGGCAGCAGAAAGTGAATTACTGCACATTCAAGTGCAGCAACACAATGTTTCAGCCCAAAACAAAGCACATCATCAACTGTCCTTCACCCCTACCCTAGAGGTGCCCTTGGGCCCATGCTGACATTTCCAGGTTTCCTTCAGTGATGCAGAATGACCTGAACAGAAAGCCAAGGGGCAGGGAAGGCACTGCTCAGTCACTGAAACAAGAGGCCACTCAGGGTGGCAGGAGGAAAAGAGGATGGGAAGGAAAGAGCAGCACAATCCAGAACTGCAGGGACACTGCTCTGCATGGGTGACCAGAGGGCAGGACCTCCCAAACAGGCCCAGCAGTCCACAGACCAGGCTGCAGCAGAAGCCAATGCTTCTCCAGAAGACTGAGGAACATTAAAGGGTGCTCTGAATCTGGAGAACCAAGTCTCCTCTGCTACAGAAGTCATGGCTAAGGATGAAGCAGCGGGAGGGGAATGTGGGAAAAGTGCTTCACTCCATCTGTGATTTCCTGTCCAGCCCTTGGCAGCAGAATGGCTCCAGAACAAACCTGCAGATGCTGAGGTGTGGTGGCAAAACAAGCCTCCAGCAGGGCCTGCTCCAGGACTTGTTCATGTGAAGGGAACAAGGAGAGCTTGTCTCTTGCTGAAGTGTTACCAGAAGATACAGCACACCCCAAAAATCTTTCCTGGGATGAGCTGCCAAAAACAGATCTTCCAGGAAACAGGGATGAAGAGGAAAACACTAAACTACTTCCTGATCTAGAGCACTGAGTTCTTTCAAAAGGGATAAGGCAGCAGGGTTATCCCTTTGGTCCTGCACGCAAACACCAGGAGCTCCTCTCACCTTACAGGTCACCCCTGGGCAGTTTCCTTTCTCTTGCTGAACCTCATGGCTTTGTCAAGTAAAAGCTTCTGGAATATCAGTCCCTGGATTTGGTCACATCACAAGCCTGAGGTGCACATAAGCAGCCCTTACATTCAGGACTGAGTGCTGGGGATGCACAGAGAACCCCCAGCATGGGGCTGCAGCCCAGTCAGCAGAGTCCAGAACCAGCTGCAAGAGCCTGGAATGTCCCAGAGAAAGGCTGGGAATGCAGCAGGGACCTCCTGGCTCTGGGAAGGCACCTGAGACTGATGCCAGAATGATTTTTGTCTTTTCTTTTATATCCCTTTTACACAGCTCTCTGTACCCACAAGTATCAGCAGCATGCACACTTGAAACCTTTTACTCAGTTCAGTGCTCAGTGTTCTGTAAGTGTTCTGCAGGCCTGAGACTGAACAGCCCAGAGCTGCAGAGCCAGGGACACCAAACATTCCCATGTCTCAGGAACCCAAGGTGTCCTGGCAGGAGGATTCTGTAAACTCGAGCTGAGCCCACCCCAACCTCATTATTGGGCTCCCTTGTTGGATCTGCTGATGTGTAAAGTCTAGAACTGGTGTGTGTGACTGATGGGGGTGCATTTGCCACGCTGTCACCTGGGTGAAGTGGATGCACCAAACAGGATCCTGATTAAAATACTGAGGGAAAGACTCCAACCCCTTTAACTGTGTCTGGCTTCATTTTCCTAACACCAGGGAAAAGTCATCAAGACAGCCTGCTGGCATCTCTGCTGGGAGCACAGGAGCTGGTGCAGCTGAACTGCATTAGGGCAGGACAGCCACAGCCACTCAGGGCACTCTGCCTTCCCACCAGGAAAGCCACTCACCTGGAAAACCTTTCCTGCACCACGAGGGGCTCAGCAGGACTCACACCACTGCTCCACAGCACAGCTGACATTTAAAACACAGCTTCCACAATACCAGGGGAGCAGGACAAAGCACGACCCTGGGCAATCACTGGGTTTGTGAACTCTTCTCCTACCTGCAGAATGCCTTTACAAATCCCCTCCACGCAGCAGGGAGTCAGATGACATTTAGTCACTCCACAGAGAATCACTGCATTATTTTTGTTAACACAGGCTCCCACGTAGCTGGAAGGTTTGCAGCAAATCCCAGGACAAGGACAGTCACAAACTGCTCAAAGAGCTGATCACACAGAATATCAGTGCTTCTTTCCCCAAAAGACCTCAGTACTGAAAAGCACTGATCTATAAGTGAGCTGGCACAGGATCAGCAGCCAAACAAGGGTGAGAAATAAATTAATTTATGGGTCTCCCCCTGTTATAGGTCATTCCTCAGTCAAAACAAGACCAGCTAACAAAAGAATCACAGATTAACAGGATCATCAAGGCTGGAAAAGCCTCCAAGATCGCCAAGTCCAGCCATCAACCCAGCACCACCACATGGTCACCACTAAACCATGACCTCAAGTGCCACATCCATCAGTTCTTTGAACATTTCCAGGGATGGTGACTCCACCATTGCCCTGGGCAGCCTGTTCCAAGCCATTCTGTGAAGAAATTTTCCCTAATATCCAACCTACACCTTCTCTGCCACAACTTGAGGCTGTTTCCTTTCATTCTGTCCCTTTTTCCCTGAGAGAAGAGAC
This sequence comes from Petroica traversi, assembly GCA_025920805.1. NCBI lineage: Eukaryota > Metazoa > Chordata > Aves > Passeriformes > Petroicidae > Petroica > Petroica traversi. Next base: position 165,576 of record JAHLSL010000159.1, on the reverse strand, counting down.
CGAGCCCATTCCAGGCCATTGGAGGGAGCAGGAGGTTAAAATTCCTTTTCCAGGTTGAAATCCTGGCTTTCAAGCAGGGTCTGTGAGACATCCAGAGAGGCAGAGACCCACTCCAACCTGTCCCTACAGACACATCACACTTCACATCCCAGTACTGAAACGTGCTCAAAGGAGCTGGGAAAACAGAGTCAGGAGGGAGCTTCCCCAGGAGCTCCTCACAGCACCACGTAGGCTCAGCCCTCCCCATCCTTACATGGGATGCAGCCACTGGCTCTGCCCACAGTCCCAAAGGAGGGAATTCCCTGGGATCACCATGAGCAACTCCAAAAGCAGGGGCCTAATGAACAGAACTCCCCCAGCCAAGAGAGCAGGATCCCAGCAAGGGAGAGGATGACACAGAGGTGACTCCTGATGGTCCAAACAACAACTGGGATCCATCACCTGGACCTGCTGTAGCAAAGGACACAGAGATTCTCCCATACCAAGCTGCTGCCAGGAGTCTGTCAGCATTCCAGAGCTCCAGGCAGGTCCAGGAGCTGCACCTGTACCTGACAGTGATCCAAGCAGAGGGAACAGTGACACACAGCACAAAGTGACAAAAGAGATAACTGGTCTCCTCCAAACATTGGCCAAGGCTTGGGAGGCTCAAGGAAGACTTAAAATAAGAATACAAATCCACCTCAGCCCCTCACCTGGCTGCAGAGTGTTCTGGTCAGTTATTGGTGCAAACATCAGCGCTGCTCCCAAAGCTCAGCACTGCAGGGCACACTGCTGCTCCCAGCAGCTCTTGGCACTAAAATGTCCCCATTTATTGCAGGGCTGATGCCAAGGAATTCCCCAAGGACAAGAGCTGTGCTCTGTTAGTGGGAGTTAGTCCAGAGACCCAGAACAAGCTATCCAGGACATGTTAATGCTCACACCTGCATGTGGACACTGATGCCCCACACAGAGCCAGGCTGAGAGACCAGCAGGTGTCTGGAGAAGCTGTCAAAACAGTCCTGCAGGTCTGGGAAATATTAAATGCAGGAAGGCTGCAGAGAGGAGAGCACTAACAAGGGCCTCACATCACCTGGAGAGGGGCTGGAGCTCTGAGAGTTCCAAATTCAGTTTCAATTCAGAATGGAAACATGAATTCAGCTTTACAAACAGGTCCCAATCACTCTGCTGACTGACTCACCATCGATCTCCTGCCCGATGGAAAGGCCGGCCCATTTTCTCTGTAAAAAAAGACAAAAATGTCAGAATTCCTGGTCCTCAGAACAAACCCCTGTCCCTCAGAACACCTGCCCTCTCAAAGGCAGCCTCCTCACCCAGAGGAGCAGGATCCCCAGGAGAACCTTCAGCAGCAGAAAAAAGCAGCAGAATGGAATATCCCAAAGACCCCTAAATTAACAGGAAACAAGTCAAAAACACTGAATAATCTCTTCAAATAATTCTATCTTGTGACCTCAGAAGATTGCTCTGTCCAACCTCCTTCAGGTTACTGATCTCCCCACCATCCTGCAGGCAGAACTTGTGGTGCTGGACAGGGCTTTTTGTCCTTCTGCTCATTTCCTACCATAGCCCAGGTTCTGAGAACTCCACAGATGCCAGAATGGCTGTTACACACCCTTTGAGTATTTTAAAAGCTTGTTCTAATGTGCTCCAAGGTACACTATTACCTTCTGAACTAAGAGAACCAGTAAGAATGAAACTATTCAAATCCTTTAGGTCCATCCAAATTCCTTTAGAAAGGTCTGTGTTGCACAGAACTGCAGAAGTGTGAAATGGTTCACAAATTATGTGACACAAAAAATCTATAACCTTTACAATTCCAACAGTTCTGGCCTGATGATTGCAAAAAAGGGTTTTTCCCAGTGGCTGCTGCTGTGTTACAGATTGGCTGCAGTGTGTTCACAGCCCCTCAGATATCAAATACAGGCACCAGTCACAGGCACTTGCAGGGGTCATTACACAGCTCTGGGGAGCTCACATTTGTAAAGGTGTACTTTATGGTCATTTGTATTTGCCTTTTTGTCTGGGGAAGGAACACAATGACTTTGCTTACAAAGTGAGCATTTCCCCCTTTACACCCTCTCCAATATCCACAGAATATCCTGAGCTGGAAGAGACCACAAAAGATCATTCAGTCCAATCCCTGGCCCTGCACAGACCCCCCCAATAACACCACCCTGGGCACCCCTGGCAGCACTGCCCAAACACTCCTGGAGCTCTGGCAGCCTCAGGGCCAGGACCATTCCCTGGAGAGCCTGGGCAGTGCCCAGCACCCTCTGGGGGAAGATTTGTCAGGATCTTCTCTGTGGCAAGAGATACAGCTCAACCCCCACGCTGACTTGCCTGCTTTCTGCTAAAGGTTTGTCATCACTGTGCAGCAATTAATATTTTAGGTTCTCAGGATACAAAACTTCTCACAGCTTTTGGTGTTAAGATCACCACAGAGTAAAGGTGGTCAAGAACTCCACATGAATAGTGAATGTACAACAAACAGATGTTCTGGAGGCCTCAGAGTGCAGACATCACCATCCCTGAACAGTAAACACACAGCTGGTGTGAGACTGACTGCAGCTCTCCAAGGCTCTGGGAAATACTGGGAAGTACCCAGCATCAGGAAGGCCCCAATGCTGGAAGAGCTCTCTTTGGAGACAGGCTGAGGGAATGGGATTGTTCAGCCTAGAGAAGGCTCCAGGGGGATCTCATTGTGGCCTTTTGATACTTAAAGGGGGCTTAAATCTGGGTTTAAACTTTAAGCAGGCTAAAAACTTTTTAGTAGGGACTGCAGCAACAGAAAAAAGGAGAAGTGGCTTTAAACTGAAAAAGGGTGGATTCAGACATTTCATATGGTGAAAATGGTAAAAAACCAAGACAACCTGGCCCAGGCTGCCCAGAGAGGTTCCAGGGAAAATTCAAGGTCATATTGGACAAGGGCTGTGAACAAACTGGTCCAGTGGGAAATGTCCCTGTTCACACAGCCTTTAGAGGCCCCTTCCAACCCAAACAGCTCTATAATCCTATAAATCAATTCACCTCCCAGCAGATGCAACACTCCCTACACAGCCCTTTGGCAGAGGGGCTCTCCTGCCTCCACAAGAACTGCAACACACAGAAATCAACCCTAGGCCTGAGTGCACTGACTTTAACAACACAAACATCTCCTGCTGGGCACTGTTGGGCAGTTTGGGCATCACAAACACAGCTAGACACTGGTGAACACAACATCCCCACCCACTCACCCGACAGACCCAGCTCCAGCAGCACATCAAAAGGCAAAATGTCATTTGGGGGCTTGTGCCAAGATGTGCTGAGCAAAAAAATCTCCTGAGGTTGCAGCACAGAGACTCAGGTTTGGAGCAGGTGCTGGCAGGGAGATATGAAAGCACTGAATCAGAGACTGAGTGCTGCAGGTTCATGGGAGGGTGAGTAGCTAAAAGCTACAAGCTTCATTTTTCAATTTAGAAGTTAATTATATTCATTATTTATTCTAACCATCATTTAACACCTTAATGACGACTTAATTAAGAAAGAGAAGACAAAGGGGGTTGGGGTTTTTTATGCATTTCCTGCACTTTTTATCTAAAAATACTAACAATGACTGAACGTAGTCAATAAAACTTCCAGCAGGTCTTAAAAATGAAAAACACAGCAAAGCAACCCTCTAAAGTCAAGGGGAAAGGGAGAACAACTAAGATTCACAAGGAAGGGCAGGTATTGCTCAGGCTTTTCTTTTTCAAATAGGTTAATTCTGGTGGATTTCTCAAATGCTAAATTACACCTTTTCCAGTAGTTTTATCCCACCATGCACTAAAAATCAAAGTAATATAAGCACAGTCATTTCAGTTGTAGTAAAACTCTCCTTGAACTTTTGCTGGCAGAAACCAAATTTGCAGCATACATTTATTCCAATTAGAGAATTTATCTTCAATCCTAATCCCAAAAGAGATTTTGCTTATTCTTTGGCAGAGTAGAAGGTCCAACCATCCCATACCTGGGGCAAGCTGAAGGCGATGCTGCCAGGGACAACCGAGGGGTGGGTCCTCAGTGTGAAGATGTATTTGTGGTTGGGAGAGGTCTTCACCACAACATGTCTGGAAAAGAGATGAGCATTTTAGTTTGGTGTGCACCAGAGCTGTGGGAGATCAGAAGAAACACCCAGCTTATCTCTGGGGCTACACAGGAAAAGCAAATGCAGTGGAGCCACAGCCCAAGTCAGACACACTGCAGGGTGACACAGCCCATCCCCTCACTGGGATAATGTGATCTCAAAGCCCAACTGCAAGAATTTGCACCAAAAATTAATATTTATATCCCCCCTGCAGCCCTTTACTTCAGGATTGCACTGTACAAATGAGAGAGAACCAAACCACAACCACACTCAGGCTGCCATAGTTAAAAATCAACACCAGTTTCACATCTCAAGCATCAACACCAAAGCATCAATATTTTACCCTATACAAGCACCATCCTCAGCTGTGATGCCAACAAGAAGTGGATGCAAAGCCCATACAGGGATCTGAGTGTGCTGTTTACAAGTTTGATAGTACAAAAAAAATGGGAGGAGTTTCTGTACAAAAAGTAAAATCACACAGGCCCTGGGGCTGTTCCTCCTGGCACAAGTGACCAACTGATCTGGAACTCAGACAGCACCTGAGCGGCTGGAGAAACAGCATCAGTGCTGGAAAGAGGGCCTTTGGGAAAGGACCTGGAGGTGCTGATTGGGCAGCTGAACAGGAGCTGATGTGTGCCCAGGTGGGCAAAAAGGCCAAGGCACCTGGCCTGCATCAGGAACAGTGTGGCCAGCAGGCCCAGAGCAGGACTGTCCCTTGTGCTGGGCACTGGTGAGACCTTGAGCACTCAGGTCAGTTCTGGCTCCTCACTGCAAGGAAGACATTGAGAGGCTGGAGAGTGTCCAGGGAAGGGAACGGAGCTGGGATTGCAGCACCAGGAGTGGCTGAGGGAAGGCTCAGCCTGGACCTTCTCATTCTCCACAACTCCCTGACAGGAGGGGGCAGCCAGGGTGGGTTTCTGCTCCCAGAGAACAGGGATAGGATAAGAAGAAATGGCCTCAAGCTGGAAGGGAGGTTTGGATTGGATGTAAGGAATAACATCATGGAAGGGGCTGTCCAGGGAATCCCCACCCCTGGAGGTGCCCAAGGAACCCCTGGACATGGCACTCCGTGCACTGGGCTGGGTGACAAGGTGGGGATTGGGCACAGATCAGACTCGATGGTCTGGGAGGCCTTTTCCTCAATGATTTTATGATTCCATCAGAGAACAGTTATAAAAGCAGAGCAGAACAAGCAGTCAGGAACAGACTCAGCAGCAGCCATAGCATGTGCCTGTCTGTCACACTCAGAACTGAAGCTGTCAGCAAAAAAGATACTCAAAAGCTGTTTCAAGCTCTCCTCAGACTATGCCTGATAGCTCTTATCATGCGATAGGCAGACAGCTTGCTGGCAAGAGAAGGCAAAACCAAAGGAGGCTGGGATTTGTGTGCTCTGGCAGCAGGGTGATGGTGGAGCTGGGCTTTACCTCATCTTCCTCTCACAGCTGCTGGCACTGTGAGCACCCTTGGGGTACACAAGGCTCCAGCTCCAGGGGGTTTTACCCTTCACCAACCCCACGGTCAGGAAGGGCAGGATGAGCTGTGCTGGCAGGCAAGGCCACACTCCTGGCCCTCTTCCCTCCCTGCAGGCCGTGTTTTCCATGCACATTTGCTCCCTGTACTTTCATTTGCACAGGCCCAGCCAAACCACCACCATCCAAGTGAGGATCTGCATTGGCTCCATCCTGTGTACAGAACAGCTCCAGCCACCAGCAGGAAGGAACATATGGCCCTTGGAGACAAGGAAATGTAGCTGAAACCAGGAGCCATGGCCAGCTGTCACCTGCAAAGCCCTCCCAGGCACTGCTGGCACCTGGTGACCTGGCAGGGTCAGAAGCATTTCCAACACATCAAAGTGACAACAGAGCTCCCAGCTCAGGCAGACATTGAGCTGAGTCCTCACTGGTTCTGACCCAAAATCACCCACCAGCTGCCAGATCACCCTTCCCTTGCCTCTTCCTCCTGCCTCAGGCATAAATCCAGGAACCTGGAATAGCTGGGGAAGTTTCATACAAGTGTTACAGGGGAGAACAAGACATTTATTGGTGCTGCAGGGCAGCCAGGGAAGACTTATGGAGATTGGGAGACAGTAGATGTCACTCCTGCCTTCAAGTAAGAGGATCCAAGGAATTACAGGTTGGTCAGCCTCACCTTACTCCCTAGAGAAGTGATGGAGCAACTAATCCAGGAAGCCAAACATATTAAAGCACAAGAAAGTGGAGTCACTCTGAGCAGGGATTTAGGAGTGGTCAGCAAGGATTTACAAAGGAAAATCCGTCCTGACCAGCACGACAGCTTTCTCCAATGAAATGGTGAACTCTGGGGCTGAAGGAAGAGCCAGATTTATCCCAACATTAGCAAACTTTCCATACAGCCTGGCACAACCACCCTCAGACACTGCTGTGACACAGACTGGGCAGGGAGGGGGGCTGGAGACTGAGCTGCTGCACTTGGGGCTGCATCAAATCCCACTGCAGTCACTGGGATGGGCAAATCCCACTGCAGGAGGTCACTGGGATGGGCAAATCCCACTGCAGGAAATCACTGCCCTGTGCCCACTCCAGGAGTCCCCATGGGGCCAAAACTATTTAAGCCCCTCATTCCTGAGCAGCTGAAGGGACAGAGCTCCTCAGCCAGCCCCAGGGGACACACCTGGCTGTGCTGCTGCTCAGAGGGACCTCAGTGGATCCCTTCACCTCAGTAAGGGAAAATGCAAAGTCCTCCACCCAGGATAACAATCCCATGCACCACTGCAGGCTGGGGGCCAACGGGGAGTCAAGAAGCCCTGGGATCCAGCTGGACAAGGAGCTCAACAGGAGACAGCAACACATCCCTGCAGCAAAGGTGGGTCACATCCCCTCAGGGTGCATTGATGGGAACAGACTGCACTGGCACAGGTTCCCCAGAGAAGCTGTGGCTGCCCCAGCCCTGGAAGTGTCCAAGGCCAGACTGGACAGGACTTGGAGGTACCTGGGAGAGTGGAAGGTGTCCCTGCCCATGGCAGGGGGTGGCATTGGATGGGCCTCAAGGTCCCCTTGCAGCCCAAACCATTCTGTGATTCCAGGATTAGGGAGAACAGCAGCAGCAGGGATGGGCAGTGATCCTCCCTGGATGGAATGGGGCTCCCAGGACAGCTCATTTTAAACTGAGCAGTGGGGAAAGCAGAGAGCTGTCCAGGAGGCCAGGACTGAGAGCAGGAGTTTTCCAGCACAGTATCACCCTGAGTAACCCAAATCAGTATGGACACACAAGCAGCTGGAAAGGAAGGTGTGACACTGCAGAGTGTGAGAGAAACATGCCCAGAGGCAACACACAGGTTCCAGCTACAGCTCTGGAATACTCGCCACAAAATGCACTTGATGACAACTAACAACTGACTGGAATCATGACACAGGAAAAGACCCAAAATTAAAGCTTTTTAAAGCCCCAAATGGGTCCAGAGCAGTGCACACAACAGTGACTTCAACATGTAGAGATACAGCACCTCTGCAGGATGAACAAACTCCACCACTGCTGGGGTTCACTTCAAAAATTCAAAATGCAAGAAAATGACAGTACCTGGTAAAAATATTGGGGAGGATTATCCACAAAGATGTGACACCAATTACTATGCTGGAGCATTCCATTCACCAAAAACACCTCCAGCAAAGCAGAAAGACAGCAGAGCTTGACAACAGACAAATAGATGCAAGGAAGAAAAATCAAAGAGGAAAAATGAAAAAAAAAAAATCAGCTTTCTGAAAGAAAATACTAGGAAAGGTCAAATCCTGACAAGTTCTGTGTGAAAAATCTGCATAAGGCACAGGAACAACCATGTTTCTTCTCAAAGACAGCAGGAGCAGGCAGCTTCAACAGACTGTAAGCAACTTATGTATTACAAATGCTCAAAATAAGGCAACAGCAGAAAAACTAAATGCATTTTCCTACACTGATATTCATCAGGAAGGAGCTCAGAGAGCTCATGGAGACACATGGGGGAAATCTCAACCTCATTAAGAGCTTCTGCTTATACAGGAACAAAAGGAACAACGAACCACCAGGGCCAGGCTGCTCCAGAGCTCTCCCCAGAGGAACTGCTGCTCTATTCCGAGTGCAAATCCTTGCCTGGAACTGTCAGATCCAACCCATGTGATGCCAGCTCTTAGGAAGGGCTCCAGGAAACTGGGCCCAGGAAATTGCTGCTAAGTTTGCTGGCCAGGCTGAGCAAACCAAGAGCATCTCCACCAGACATGAATTAACCTGTGAGTGCATCAGTTTTTCAGTTGCTGAGGCACGAGCAGGGCTCCTGTGAGGGAGGGGATGACTCAGGAATCCATGTGGAGGTGCCAGCAGGGATCTCAGCCCATACAGTGCATGTTTGGAATCCCACAGCAACCATTCAGCAAGGGCTCCTCAAAAAACTGACTGGCCTAGGAGGGATGGGCTTAACATGTGAAAGGGAATAACCAGTTCTTAACATGAACAAGAACCTGCCACAGCGTGCCCTGACTGTCCCCTCACAACCTGGCTGTGTTCAGAATTGGTTTCTCTCTCCAAACTGCACCTCAAGGTAGAAGCAGGACTCAGGAACTCGAGATGGGCCACTCCCCAAGCCATTACACCCCACACAGTGGGATCATGCAGTGCATGGCCTCGTGTGAACCCCTGCAGCACCAAGCACTGACTCATCCCTGCCCAGCTCACGGGGTGCAGACAGCAAAGCGTGAGGAGATGCTCAGCAGCACCCTGGGGTTAAATCATCTCCTTGATCCAAGGGCAAACTCCAGCTCCACATCCCCAGCAGCACAGCAGTGTTAAAGCAGAGCCCTTTTGGAGCTGCCACCAGAGCCCCCTGTGCAGGCAGCCGTGGTGAGGGAGCTGAGGCAGGGCTGGCTCCAGGGATCTGCAGCCCCAGCCCCCGGATCTGCAGCCAGGGCTGGCTCCAGGGATCTGCAATGCAGCAGCAGCTCCAGCCCCAGCACCAGGAGCTGCCCGTGCTCCACCTGACACTGCACAGCCATCTGCAGCATCTGCTCCCAGCCACACACACCCTGCTGGTGTGTGAGCACTGACTGCTAAAATCAACTGCTAAAATCCCAGGGGAACAGGAACAGCCAGAACCACATCCAGCCTGCTTAGCCAGCACATCTCGGGGCACTGTTTCCTGCAAGCTGCCACAAATGCCAGGAGAGAGGGTTCTGGAAGCAAAAGGAACACAGCAGGCTGCAGGTCTGGCAGCTGGGTCCCTCCAGGACATCCATACTGGAGGAAATTAAAGTTTTTATAATGCATGAGGTACAATGCTCAGTTCAGGTATTTTTGTAACTCAATTACTTTGGAAAAAAATCTACCTGGGGAAAATCATACTTTGAAAAGACCAGGATGCTTCCGTGTCCAAGCAGACACTTTTGCCTGCTTCTGACTCTAAAAGTTCTGCTTGTTTATGGGGTGGTTTTGTTTGGTTTTGGCATTTTATACCCAAGTTTGGTTCATGAAATCATCGTTTAATGCTCCAGGGCCAGGACAGGTCCCAGGGCAGCAGAGCTGACTGACAGCACAGAGAGGAAAATCCTAAACACATCCCTGCATTCCTGCAGCTCAGCACCACTGTGTTCTCCACCCTCAGCAGAGTTCACATGGGGCAGGTATTTTATCTAAGGCCTGGGCATATCATTCAGTATCTCCTTTAACATTTCTTCCCATTTTTCAAATCCAAGCCCTTCTGCCTGGTGCTGCACATGATATTCCCTTTCAGCTGAAATTAATGACTTCTGTCTACAACCTACATACTCAAATCTGTCAGAGCTTCCCTAAAGCTGCAGCAAAACAAGGCATCTGAGGATGTGAATTGGCTTCTTGTAATACAAAACCATTCTGTGTGGGCTGAGTTGAAAAATTCATGTGTTTTCCACACAACAGAAGTAAACCCCAGAGTCAGGTTCCATCAGCCACCCCAGAACTACAATTAAAGAATCCAACATGTTGTGCCCACACTCTGGCTGCTTCTCCCTTTTGTTCTTGTGCATGAAAACCCCAAGAACAAGAAAGAGTTCTCCTGGCTCTGCTCAGCACTCCCATCTGATGTGAGAAGATGCCCCAAGTAACACAGTAAAACAATAAAAACATTTTTTAAACAGTTCAAATGTTCTCACTATGTAACAGGAACAACAGCAAAACCAAAACAAACAAAAAAGATCACAAAAAATCTTTCGTTAACATAATGATTGTTAGTTAAGCAGATGCAGCTCCCAAGAAAGAAGTGCTTCAGAGAACATGCTTCTTCCAGCATCTCCTGTTTCCAGAAAGAGCCACATTTAAAGTTCTGACCTCTAAAGGCACAAAAGTTTTGTTAATCGAACTGCTGTGGTCACCTTTCCAAACTTGAAATGTCATTTGCCCTCCATCCAAATTTTGAAAACAATTCCTATTTGGTTAAAAGCTGAAAAAGCACCAGTGCACACTTACTGCCCAGACTGGAAGTCCTTCTCATTCACCACAGCACAGTTGGTTAAGGACAGCTCATCAGTGGGACACCTCGCTGCTTGCATAGGCTGCAAAAGAGAGGGGAGAAAAAAGTCAAATAAAATTCTGTTTTTTCTTTACCAAGCCAAGCCTCAAGACTTCAGCAAAACAACAAAGCACAAAACAGGTCTTATGAGCCTTGGCACCCTCTGAGAGCCCACTGGTATCAACAAGCTCCTCTTCCAGGTTTCTCCAAACACATTCAAGTGTCACAGGCTTGTATCCCAAAGCTCTGCATTTTGGGAGTATCATGTACTTTGTATTTTCCACCCTCCCTACATAAATACTTTAAAATTACCTGGTAGAAAGCCTGCAAGGCAAACACTGTCAGCTTGCAAGTGAACCCTGGCACTCATGAAGCTTCCCTGAGTGCTGCCCCAAGGCAGCAGTAACCAGCATTCCCTGGAAGGCATTTCTTGCCCAGGGACAGGACACTGGAACATTCTGAAAGCAGCTAGGAGAAAGCAGCCTGGAGCCAGAGCAGTTCCCCTACAACCCTCCCTCAGTGCTGGGCTGGCTCACAGAGCCCAAAGGGGGAGAAAGGGTGGGATAAAGCTGTGACCTTCCCTCTTCCCTGAACATAACCCAGAAAACTGAAATTTCAGCATATCCATTCTGCATATACCCTTTCACTCAGTGCAATCCAGGGCAGCACTGACAGTCCATAGGAGGGTCTAACCTCAGCCAGCTGCTATCCAATCCCACAACCCCTTTGTATCACTTCTCAAAAGAAATAGCACACGTCAATATTTTCTATTCTACAGGAAACATCCCAGATCCGTAACACAGAGAAGAAAATTAGGTAGAATAGTTAATTCCAGCCTATCACTACAAGAAAAACTACTGCAACAAATTTTGTGGGGGAGTCCTCCCCCTCTACTTATTTTCTAATGTCAGAGGACCAATCCTGTTTCAAGAGTATCTGCTCATTTTTGTCCCTTCCGCTGTTACTCATCAATCAGCAATAAAAAACCAAAATAGCAGCACTCCCAGCCCAGGCTGCCCATCCCCATCACGAGGCAGGATAGAGCAAGGAGGCAGCAGAGCAGAGGAACCTCAGCCTCATCCTACACCCTCACCCCACCTGCTCTTGCAGCATTATACCAAAGAGCAACGGCTGAACAATAAAAATTGGGGTCAAAATGCCCCCAGAAGTGGAGAAAGAGATGGAAAAGCCAGCATGTTTCTATCATTAGCTATGGACTGCAGAAATTCCATTTGGGGAAAAGCTAAACTTGCCCCCAAGGTGTCATTTTCAGAATCAAAGTACATCTACCTCTGTCAGATACAAATTTGCAGGCAGCAGAACAGAAACTATTTGACAGCGTCAACGTATTGCTAAAAGCAATTCAGGAGGGATTTTCTCTTAAGACACCCTTAAATCCCAGCAGCAAGCACAGCAAACACACTGATCCCAACACACACATCTAAACCATCTCCCAGGAGTTATTGTCCTGCTCAGCCTTCCTCCCCCAGCCCCTCTGGGACAAGAATCAGAGAAATTCCCCCACACTGCAGCCTGCAGCCAGCCTGCTCTAAAGTTCAGATCAACGCTGATGGCACAATGTGATTTGTCTCAAGTATTTGCTATTTAGGAAAGGACCAATTCATTACTTTTACTGAATAATGCTCAATTGCCCTTGATATATGTGACAACCAAAAAAGATTCCATTTTCAGAACTGAAGCAGATTTATCTACCTGAATGCTGAATGTAGTAAAAGGCTCAAATGCTCTTGTAATAAAAGATATGACATCAGTGGATTTATGAGATACGCAACCTGTCTGCTGAGGCCCCTTGGCCTGGGGCACTTCACAGTAAACATTCACCATTTTATCACTTCTCCTCCCATCTGCAGGGCACGGTTTTGAGAAGGACATGCCCTGATAAAACGCATTACAGGGGATATTTCTGGAGAAAAGTGGACACGGAGCTCCTGGATTAAACCCTTTTAGAGCACTAGTCCTGAAGTGCATTTTTAATCCTCGGTGACAAACTGCTTCCCACACACAGCGAGCGCTGGCCAAGCTGCCGCTCCCGTCTGCGCTGGGAACACGGTGATTTAGGAAATGCAGGAATAGCAGGGAATGCATTCCAAACCCAGCAACAACTGCTCCCTTTGCAAGCCCCGCAGCAGAGATGATGGCAAAACACCCCTGGGTGTCTGACACGTGAAATAAGGTGGCTGCAGCAGCAGCAGCGACCATGCCAAGCATCCCAGAGCCCGGCTCATCCTCCTCCTGGGGTGCCTGGCAGGAGCCCATTTCTCCCAGCAATGACCAACATTTCAGGCAGCATCTCTGCTCCCAGCCCTCCACCACACACCCTCCTCAAGCTCCAAGGTTTTGCAGACCTTCAGAACATTATCTATATGGTGAAAAGGTTTTAATATCACACAGCAGCAAGACAGGGATGTCACCCCCAGGCATGGAGTTCCACAAGGGTGCAAGGGACACCTTGAGGAAATCTGGTCATGGAAGAGGTGACAACTAAACTGGAAATCACCCAGGCTGGCATATGCCAGTGGTGCTGCTGTCAGGAACAGTTCAAGCTCTTGCATTTTGGGTTCCAGTTTCCCAGGACAGCAGCACAAGGACTCCCAGAACCTGCCCCTCTCCCCTCTCAGCCATCCCACACCCACTGCTGGCACTAACACACCACATCAGGGTATAGGGGCAGAAAAATCCTTGGGAGCATTCCTAGGAATATCAATGTAGATTTACACAAACTGATTTTAAGCAAACTCTGGGTTACTGCTGGCACCCAGGCAAGGCACAGCTCTAACAAACCAGAGAGCAGCTCCTGCAGGTGACAGCAGATGTCACCTGCTGCAGCCACCCCCTGGCACTGCCAGGCTGGAGGTGATTCACACACCCTCACAGGCTGCTGTTACACCCATGTCCACAGGATGGATAAATTTGGCTTAAAGAAGGCAAATTAGGGTTTAATTAGGCAAAAGAATCTTCCCTGCCTCCAGGTACTGTTCTGGTTGATGCAAAGAGGAGACTCCAAGGACAGCAGAGTCCCAAGGAGATGACTGCACACCATTCCCAGCTACAGCATCCATCACCCAGCATCAGCCAGGCAGCACCTGCTAGCAAAGCCAGGTCAGTGCACAGGACTGCTCTGTCACTCCTGTTTGCCAACAGAAAAACAAGACCATACAATGCACTGATAAATCTCACCCTGAGAGACAAACGTGAAGGACCCCAACTCTGGGTCTGTGACAAAGCATTGCCTCAAAACCCAGGAGGCTTAATGCCACTGGCATGCTTTATTTTTACAAAGAAAAGTTGCCCTGAAGAACAAACAGCTACATAATAGAAACAATCACCACAACACCTGATCTTTGAGAGATGATTTTTTTTTTTTCTGAAGCTGCAAGGACTCATTTTCCTCCACAGAAAATAAGAAACTCACTTGTTCACAAAAATCACAGAATAGCTGGGGTCGGAAGGGTCCCCTGGAGATCATCCAGCCCAAACTCCTGCCAAAGCCCAGAAAGTGGTGCTACTATTTGGATATTTTCAGACATACATAAACCATACTTTTTGTGTTTTGTCAATTCACCTCTTGTGAGTCATTAAGGCCGATGGTAGAGGAAACCAAGGAAAAACATGTTTTTTCCCACAGAGATAAATTGGTGGTAATGACTGAAGGGCACTGCTGTCAGCTGGTACTGAAAAGAGCTGAAACATTAAGTGCTAAGGCAGAGATGCTCCTCATCCAAGACATCTGAACTCATTTCATTTCCTAAGGCTGGGCAAGAGATTATGAAATAGCCTCTCAAGCCAAGGCAGGTTTAGTTCTGTGCCGTTTTCACATGCTTTGTACAGCACAAATATTGTTCAAGTACTGCATGTTTAAAATTCTCCTTTGTGTAAAACAGACACAGACACACATCTCATGTATATGCAGGTGCACAGAGATGGAATTTCTGACACACAGGTGTTGGCAGAGGAAATGAGACAAATCTGGGTACCAGACATTTCCATTTCCCCAGCAGAACCCACTGCCAGCTGCACTGAGATGGGGATCCCTGCTGCAAAAACACCCAAGTTTTCCTGCAACAGCTGCTGGGCACCAAAGGCTCTCCAAGCCCAGAGCCTCATCACCCAAAGGGGGCAGAGAACCCCCTGTGCAGGTGTCACTCCTGGGCAGCAGTTCAGGTGCCTCTGCAGGCTGTGCAGAACCAGGGCTGACTCCAAGTCAAACACTCACTCATCACTACCAGCCTGCAAATAAAATGAAGTTTGAATACTGACAGGAAGAATTATGATGTCAAAGGCGCTCTGAAGATAAACAGGGAACTGAGATGATGAATCATAGATCCTACACATTACCCAGGAGTGCTCCTGACAGGAAACACACACACGAAGCACAGCCTTTATCTCTAGACCCAAGGGACACCAGAACTCGAGGTGGACATTACACCTCTGGCTGCACAGGTGACAACCAGCAGCTCCAGCAGGAGTTTGAGCTGCAGAGCTGGCTCAGCACCAAACAAGCTCCCAGCACAGGGAAGCCCAAGGACTGTGCCTGCTCTCTACATCCATACACACCACGGAGCTGAGCAACAACTCAATAATGAAGGACAGAAAAAATGGGCATAAAACACCAGCAGAGCTCCTGGCTGGCAGGTAAGAAGGGATGCCTGACCTGGAGGGGAAGCTGGCTCTGTGACAGGGGAACAGTAAGGACAAAACCAAGGCTCCTCTAAAGAACAACACAGTAAAATTCACAAAGGAATGGCAACATCAGGGACCAGACTCAGGAACACAAGTTGTCCTAAATGCTGCAGTTGTAAATAATTTTAAAAATTAATGAAGGAAGTTTAGTAGCTTGTAGAGGGTTTTTATAGCCATGTCAAAAAATATTGAATAAAGCTTCCATATTTCTGCGGCCACAAGAAGAGTTCAACCTACAAGGAACTTTTTGTGCCAGCAGGCCTGGCCAGACAGGCCTCTCCAGACCTGCAGTGGCTGTGCTGGCAGGATAAGCTGCTGTCCCTGGAACACCCAGCCCTGACTCCCTGCTCGGGCCTGGCAATTCCACCTGCTCCACGTGACCTCTGTTTGCTGGAAGCTTTTATTCTCTTCAGAAAGGAGCAGCACTCTCTCTCAATAACAAACTCAGAAATACCAATTTTCTTCTTCTAATAAAGAGGATCACATTGGGAAGCTAAAATCTCAGAGTTAATATTCAGATTTTTGACAAAGCCAGGAACACTGAGTGAGCCACAGTCCATCAGTGCAGCACCCAGAGAAGCCTGGATGAGATGGATCCCTCCTTCCCACACCCCCCTGAGCCCCTCCCACGCTGTGAATCACCTCCCGTGATCGTGCTGTGCCTCGGCCACCCCTGCACCGCAGAAACCCAAACAGCTCAGAGGAGGAGAGAGGGACGAGCTCCCATCAGCTCCTCCTGCATCACCCAGGCTGGAAATGAAGCAGGGAATGTTCTCCCTGCGTTTTGTGCCCGTGGCAGCAGCAACACCCTCGCCTGGCACAGACGGGCAGCAGGAGACACCAGACACTCTTCACTCTTTATCAAACACTCAACACATTTCCCAGCTTCTCTGAGAACAGCCCTGAGCTCCCTGGGTCAGAATCCGGAAATTACTGCCCGTCCTGCCACTCCAGAGCCACATTATCAGGGCCTCTCCCACATTTAAAGGACACTGAGTTTTACTGCTGCTTCCCTTTGTTTACAAAGTTCAAATGAACTCGGATCTGCAGGGGCAGCTGTCACTCCAGCATGGCTTGCCTGCAGTTAAGGAGGTGCTCAGAGCTTTGGGAATTTGGCTCTGCTACTGCCAATATTTGCCAACATCACCAGAAAGACAATTTACAGTCCCAGGAATGAGGAGTTCCAAGGGTTTGCCTGATCCACCAGAGCAGGAGAAACAGGAGTGCTAAAGGAGAGCTTCTTCAAGCAGAGCATCTACAGTTGAATGACACAGAATTGCTCTGCCCAAAGAGCCTTCTCCAGATCAGCTCTTCACAATGTGATCACTAAGTGACTTTAGGGAATACACCTTCACCTGAGCTGCTGTGCCACAGAACCAGGAGCTGCTCTCTGACAGCTCTGCAGGAACAGCAGCTCCACCTTGCCATTAAGCGATAATGACCCAGGCTATGTGCATTTTAATTAACACATCCATTTTTTGAGTGGATGTTGCCTCACATTCCTTCCTCAAGCCAGGATGATCAATAATTTAATTACAGGGAATTCTTGCTTGTTGTGTTGCGTCTAAACATCTTTTAAAAATGCCAAGGGAATGAACCACCACCCCACCAGAGTAAGCTGTGGGCCTGAGATGCAGGTCACAGGATTTTGCCACATGAGCAGTGAGGCACCTCAAGGATGCACATTTCATTCTATTTATTTAGAAAAGTTACTCAGTGACAACAGGGACAATGTCAGTGTTATGTTAATGTTAAATATGTTATGTTAAAAATATCCCCCTTGGAATTTACCCTGTGAAAGCCCAGGATGCTGCTGTGCTGAGGATTTACAGCCCAGCCCAGCTCTGACACAGGGCAGCACCTGGCACTGAACTTCCCACAACTCTGATGTGCTGAACACCACCCAGTCCCCAGCAGTTTAAGACGCAGCAGCTTGCAAGTATTGCTCTATTTTTTACAGAAAAAGCACATGACACAACTCCAGGGCATCAATTACTCCCGATTTTTTGATAGAAGGTCATTGCTTTATTGCATCCCAGGAGACCAGAGAAACGTGTTAAATCTTTTCAAGCTGCAAACCTTTGACCTCCCTGAGGGCAGGATCTGCCTGCACAGGAAGGAGCAGAACAGGAGTGCCTGAGGAACTGCTTACCCAGCCTTGGTTTATGAGCACAGCACAATCAGCTGGCTCAGACAGGGTTCCAGGGCACTGCACCAGGAGCTCTTCCATTAATTTTAGCAACTGGGTTTCCTGTTTGGCTTTTTCTATTCACAGCTTCTCCAGCACAGCTCTCCAGTTCCTGGCGATCCAAAAACCTTCTGGAGAAGGTTAGCATGGGAATTTCACCACAGAACTCTGGTCCCTGCCAGAGAACCTCCCTGATGTGAGACAGCATCCTGAACACATCATGCAGTGTCCCCAGGCCAAACCTGATCCTCCCAAAAGCCACTGCAGCCCCCAAATCCCTGTCCCACTGCTCAGGGGTGTTACTGCACCAGCTCTTCCTAAAGCTCATCCCTCCTGCACCTGTGAGAGCACCTGGACATGTCCACCAACCACAGATCAAAAAAAGATCACTTCATGACACAGGGACCTACATTTCAGTTGTTTTCACGTAAAAAAAAAAAAAAAGGAATCAATGGTAATTTCACTGCACTGATACCACATCCTGCCTGGTGGGTAATTCAGCAAAACAGAAGTACCACTACTTTCTAGGGACTGCTTTTCTGTGGACTCAAGGAGATCTGATTTTATGCCAGAATTTCTTCCAAATTCAGCCAGGGTTTATCCTGAGCCTCAGGGTCTTCTGAATGACCTCTGTGCTCTGAGGCAAAGAGCCCAGAACAGGAGAGGAAAAGAGAAGATCTTGCTGTGCTCTGGGAAAAAAAAAAAACCAAACCTAAAGTAATACTTAAGAAATTCACACTTTAAGTGATCCTAAAATAGATTCTCTGACTTTTTAAAAATACTTTTTCCTACTAAAAAAAAAATATTAATTAAGTTTAATTATTCTGGCAGGTCCACAAAATAGAAGAGGTGTGGCACACCAGCATCCCAAAAACTGGAAATGGAGGGGCAGCACTGACATCTCCCTTTGGCAGTGACTTTCTAAGCACAAGCTTAGGACACATTGCTTCTGCAACACTGAGCCAAGCAACAAATTAATCAAAGATGACAGGGCCAGATATCCCATGCCCACAAACATTCACATGGCCATCAGAATTTTATTCCAAATAATTTTAGAGTTTTTAACAAACCATGTGACTTTATTTTAAATAATTCAGCAGGACACAAGTCCTGAAATCAGGCAGTAAGTCCATTTGTGATGATTTCACAAGACAGTTACGAGGTTGCAGAAGTGATCACAGAAACAGAGATTCAGACTTAGTTTCTCCCATTTCCCTGAAACATTGCTAAAAACCCATTTCTTCGTATTATACATTAGGAAATACTAAAAAAAACCTAAGTGAAGATAGCAGGAACAGTACCAGGCTCAAGAAGGAACTAAGTTGATTCACAAACGTCTCTTTAGTTGCCTGACAACGCCTGCATCTCTGAAGGCTGGTTCCATATGTTATCAGAAATCACCTTACAGATTTAAACCATAAACATAAAGCCCAGCCCCCATTATTTTGAAGTCCCTACCAAATCATCCAACCTAAAACCACTCTGTCTAGATTTTAAAATATTTTTAAATAATTCAAGCAAATAATAAGCCAAATGTTATTGTCTAGTGCTGTTTCAGGTATATTATACAGATTAAATGTTAGGAAGGAATTGTTCCCTGTGAGGGTGGGCAGGCGCTGGCACAGGGTGCCCAGAGCAGCTGTGGCTGCCCCAGCCCTGGCAGTGCCCAAGGCCAGACTGGACAGGGCTTGGAGCAGCCTGGGACAGTGGGAGGTGTCCCTGCCCATGGCACAGGGTGGGACTGGAGGAGCTTTAAGGTCCTTCCAGCCCAAGTCATTCAGTGATTCTGTGATGGCTGCAGGAAGCACAGGAGAGCAGGGTTAGGCCAGCAATGCCTCTGGCAGCACAGAACATCAAGGGGCTCAGTCTGTCCCTCACCACCTTCCCACTCCTGCTGCACCCCTGGCCTGGACACCCAGTGTCACCAGCTGCCTGCAGGACCCTGTGCTCAGTGTCAGGCTCTCAAGGGAGTGGCAGCACCACTCTGCAGGGACAGACACCACCCAGTACCTGAGTGCATCCAAAACCATTTCCAGCCCAGCACAAAGGGAATCTCTTCAGAGGAGCCAACAGGGCTCTCACTGGGCTAAAGGCAACACCACCCCAAAGGAGCCCCAACAGCAGAGGAGCACAAATGGGTGTTTTACACCAGTGACACCCCCTGAAACAGCCATCATTTCTAACCATGAACAATTACACAAGATCAGCTATCACAAATCTCATATTCCTTAAAGAAAACCACACCAGAGTCTCTGCTGGGGACCCTCACCAACAGCCACATGAGCACCCCATACACACACAGGGTGGAGCCAGCAGCACTGACCTGCTCCCTGTCCCATCCCAGCCCCATGGAGCTCTCCAGACTGTGCAGAAATGCAGCTTGTGCTGCATCCACAGCTTGACACGCACTGGAGCAAGGCACAGAAATCACCTAGCCTTTCTAGATCCCTTTGGGAACTAATTCCTGGTGTAGTTCTCATCAGTCACAGGCAGTTCCAGTGAACTTCCAGGGGTCCATAGCCAGTTACAGACACAGCAGCTTCCCACCATTCCCTCTGCTGCAGGTGCCTCACTGCTCTGCCTGCGTGCCTAATGATCCCCATGCAGAGATACAGCATAAATTATTACAGAAACAGCCATTATTTCTAATCATCATAAACTGTTTTTCCTGTAAACTTCAATCACTGCTAATCATCATCTCTTCCTTGCCATGGAGAGACCCAGTGCAATTAGGGGAGAAGAGGAACACACCTGAAACAGCATCACACAATTAATCAGATCTGGCTTATCATTCACCTGAATTATTCAAAATGTTACTAGAAGTTTAAATATTTTGTCTCTCTCATACATCAGGACAGCCATTCATTTCTCCCTGTGAGAATGTACACGCACAAATCGAATCACATGAGTCCAATAAAAGAGATTAAGTTCTAAGCAGCACTGCAGAACAGATTTTCAGGGCAGGAAGAGTCACTGAAGCTCCTCTTCCCATCCTGCAGGTTGAAGCACCTGTTAAAAACGCTGACAACAGAACAGCAGGAGTGTTCCAGCAGCAGCCTCACCTGTTGTGCCTGGGGATATCACACACCCCCATCCTCCCACCCACTGTTCCTGATTTACCCCGACACAGCCCCGGGGTCGCTGCCGAGCGGATGCAGCTCCTGCTCCCCCTGCACCTCCTGCTCCTCAGCCTCCCCAGCACTGCTGCTCCTGCAGCTCCTGCTCCTCAGCCTCCCAGCACTGC
>JAHLSL010000159.1:109263-137476 GCA_025920805.1 Petroica traversi | reverse complement strand
CGGCGCTGAGGGGGCGCCGAAGCCCGGCGAGCATCGCCTGACCTGCCCCCGGCGGGTGTCCGAGCCCCGCCACCCCCTCATGGCCTCGACGCCTTCCCGTGTGGGAGCAGGTGTGAGACACAGAGCTCAGGCCTGTGGGGGAAACACCCCTCAGCGTCCCGAAAAACACCTGTTTGGGGAAGAAGGGGAAAAGTGTGGCTTTGGGGGTGTCTTAGGGCTGCCTCTGGCCCTACAGGTTTGCCGTTGTTCTATGGGATCACAAAGTATGTGAGTGTCAGGTGTCCCTGTGAACGGCATTCTCTGAGGGGAAAACATGGCACAGTAAGCTCAGGACGTAGAGCCGAGCTCCACAATAACTCAGTAACTCACTTATTTGGAAAATGCGCCTAGAAAAATACCTGGGTGTAATAGTGGTATGAGCTACAGTGAAGATCTCTTGGGGCATCCTCAGGGAGCTGCAGGAGGATGTGTTTCTAGAGAGCAGAGCTTATTGACATTTCTGAATTTATTCATCATTCCAAATGAGCTGCTCTAGTAATATTATGCAAATAACTTGACTTTTCTATTTGTTGGCTAAAGAGTTTTTTAGTTAGCCAGTTTAGCTTTTCCTTGTGTGCCTCACCCTTGGGAGGAGAAAAACCCTCAGTTTCTGTTTGTTCTCATTCCTTGTTCCTGCTGACATGTGGGCTCTAGCACTTGGAGGGGCTTCCAGTTGGAGTTGTTTTCCCCATAGTTACAGAATGGAGCAGATTTCCACCACAGTGCCCTGGGTTTGTATTGTCGGAAATTTCCAGCTCCTGGCATCTGGAAATGTACATCCATGTAACTTTAGCAGTGAGGGAAGGACAAGAGGTGTCCAGGAACCAGTGGAAGGCTGAATAACTTCTCTGCTGCTGTTGGAGGAAGGGTTCCCTGCCCATGGCAGGGGTTGGGACTGGGTGAGTGTTAAGGTCTCTTCCAAACCGTGCCATGATTCTTTGAGCATTCTTCTGCTTCTATGTTTAAGTTCCTCTGTGGTGGCTCTGATGTTGGGAAGCTCAGCTGGTGGAAAAAGGGAGGATATAGTTTCTTCTTGATCTGCACTCCTCTGTCTCCCAACACCTTTGGAGTTTCTTGTGGTTTGCTAGGTCCAACTTTTCCTTAAGGGTAAATAGGTAAGTGTTTACATTCATATATAAAACCAAATCTTTGAAAACTCAGATGGAACAGAATCCAGCAGTAAATTAGAAGTGTTAAAGAAATTAACACTGGTATAAAACTGTCAGGTCTGTTTATAATTGTATCTCTATGTGTAATTATGACCGTGTGTCATAACGATGTCGCTCTCCTTTCCCTGTCCCCGCAGCCCCCCGTGCCGTTCTGTAACGATGTCGCTGTCCTTTCCCTGTCCCCGCAGCCCCTCGTGCCGTTCTGAGTGTAACGATGTCGCTGTCCTTTCCCTGTCCCCGCAGCCCAACGTGGCGTTCCGAGGCGGCGGCCGCTGCTGGGGCAGTGCGGAAGCGGGCGGGAGGCCCACGGACGTGTTCAGCTCCGCCCTGCCGGGCTCTGCCTCGCTCTATGGCTGCTACAAATCACAGGTTCAGTTGGTTATCGATTACTTTTATAGCTCTCTGAGTTGGGGTTGCTTGTGAACAACATGGTCTGAATGTGTTTCTAAAGTGGTTGCTTATGCTGGTGAACATAAATCACAGTGTGATTTAACTGTAATAAATCTGCATCACTGTAACTTTCTTCAGCGGGGACCGTGGCTTTTCTAATGCATCACCAGTGAAGCTGTAGGGGGTGTTTGTTAAAATGGTATTTCACCATTATTCTGGTGAAATGTTAATGGTAATTGTTCTTCTGTTGGCATAAACAATTGTAGGCAAAATGAGGAGCAAACAACTCTTTGAGGAAAACTGGAAAGTGTTTAAAAGAACCTTAGCTATTGCCTCAGATATTTCTGTAGTCCAGTTGTTCATTTGAACCAGTTCTTAGTCTGATCAGCAGAAAATGCCAGGACTGTTAAATACGTCAGCTCTCTCTTCGAATTTCATATGACCTTTCATAGCCATAAACTTTCACTGAGGTAAAAGACTCAAATGAAAATCCATTTCTAGTACCTTCAACACCAAACTTGCCACTTCCTCCATCCAGGACTTGTTATTTTGTCAGACTGCTCTGCTCTGCAAAGAAGTGTATTGTGAGTCTTTAACATGTAACCCTGCAAAAACACAATTTCTTTTTTCACTAAGTGTTAAGAAGGACTATTGTGTTTAAACCAAAGGGGTTTAAGATAAAGGCAAAGATGTTCCTTTTCACTTGATCAGGATATAATGTCTTTATTAGAGAAAAGAATATGCTGCAAGTTTTCTTAAGTACCTTAATACCCTGTAATGATGGGGAGAAAGGGGTTCTAATTCCTAACTCCTGGCAGGGATCAACGAGCAGAAACTGGAGATGTTTTAGGCTAACATTGTTGCCGGTTTTAAGAACTCTGTAAGCATAGACAAAGGGTCAGGATGAGAAAGGAGACATTGTTTATTCTGTGCTCGGGGGAAAGTTTTCCACAAACCAAGCACATCAAAGACTGAAAAGCAAGAGAATTTAGACACTAAAGTTTGCATAAACCTGCCTATGTAATCCACAGTTCCTGCCTGCCTAATGCATCACTGGGCTTGCGCAGCCTTGAATAGAATAACCCACCTGTGCTGATCTGTCTTTCTTTGCTCATTTCATTACCTGATGGATTTCTTTGCTATCATGATAGATAGTAAGACAGTGTTTCTTTCTGCTCTTTTTAGCTTCTTTTAACAGCCTTTGCGAATTTTTATGTTGTAGCAATTTCTATCCAAGCATAAGGCTCATCCCCATAGGGGTAGGCTGTATTGTTGTAATTAAAATTTAGGGGGTTTTTATTAGTTGAAAGGAAGCTACTAGAGTTGAATGGTTAAAATCACAGCCTCTTATCTGGACAAATTAACACACGCAAAAATTAGAATGTGATTTAATTGATTATCTAGTTCTATGTCCTCACAAGGAGTACTAAAGCACACCCAACTTTTACCCATGTATCTGAGTATCATTTTTATATTAATCACTGGTGGAATTTCAAAATTACAAATGTTCTGTTCCATATCTAGGCAGAAATCTTGAATTTCAATTGTATTTCCTTCAGCTCTTGTTGTTCATGTGCTGTAGAGGTGCTGACACCTGTGGTTTGTCATCTGTGCCTTGATTAATTGGCCCATACTGTGTCCTGTTGGATACATTGTAGTTCCATTATTGATCAGGTCTAGAGCAATAATAGCATGAATATCATATACTATAGTTTTGAGTATAGTCAATGTTAAATAGTAGTTGTTGTTTCCCTCCCTTCTTAATTACATCCAGGCTGATTTCCCAGATTTGAGATGCTTTTGGTGGTGTTAATGCTCAGGGGTTTCCTTTTACCTTTACTTGTATCCAGTGGCCTTCTGCTGCTACTTTATCTTCTATAGCTGAGCAATGATATTTACCTTCATCCTCCTTATGCATCAAAGGAAATTTTAGAGAGTGTGTGTTGTCAGCTTCCCATCTAGTTATAACATTAATTAATAATTTAAATTCTCTTCCATCTTCCTTAAACCATTGTCCAGTTTATTTCTTTTTACAGTCTTTAACTGGACAAGAAAGAACAAAAGGATTACCTATATAAGTTCATATTCAGAAAGTTGAAGGCAATTCAGGGAAACATGTCACAGTAACAATCCTAACTACTGTAAAATTATACCAGCTTTCTAGCAGGTTTGACATCTGGCACTGCCTTGGCAATCCTGGTTTGTGCAATTGTTTGTCTAAAATAATTACTGCAGTTGGAATTGCTGCTACCCCTTGAGGGCATTCAAGTCCTATGTAAGGCAGGCCTTCTTCCCAGGCACAGTTCATGAAGTTACTTTTTAAATTTTTTAGTCCCAAAAGTCCAGAGGAGGTAGTTTCTCACTTACCTGGTCCTGTAGTTTCTTCAGTCCTGAGTGGTGGTTCCATGGCTCTAGTCCTTGAAGGTTCACAGCTGTGTATGTTGTGAAATGAACCTGGGATGGTCCTTTCCAGTGTTCCTTTGGTGGCTCATTGTTCCATGATCTTAGACCCAATCTCCCACCTGGGTGTCATGAACAGCAAGGTCCAGTTCAATCAGATTTGTGCCTGAAGGTACTTGATAGAGGACAAAACTTCTCCTAGACAGATAACATAATTACACAAGTTCTTGGCTCAGGTATTCACAGAATAAGGTCTCCTGTATAGATTTCAAAAGGACTGAGCTTATCACTAGATCTGGCTGTTCTTCTGACCCTCAGTAGTGCTGGTGGCAACATCTCAGGCCTCTCTGTTTTGTCCTTTATTCCTTCTGTGATACATGGAGGTTTTGATTAGGCAGAGCCACCTCGACTAGTGCAGCCTCAAGTGTTTGCTGACCAGGTGGCCATCACTAAATGTAGATCACACTGTTTGAAGGTCCCACCACCCACTGCTTTCACTGTGGTTTTTAACAGTGCACTGTACTGTTCAACTTCCCCAGAGTCTGGTGCTCCAGTACAGCAAATGCTTGGATCAGATTTGTTTCCAGCCCGCTCTGGGCAGATCTGTTTTTAACTCAGCACTTTGTGCCTCACTTGTTGGGTGCCATTTAAGGCTGTCGTGGTTTGGGAATGGCACTTCCCAATTCAGCTTTCCCACAGAGACTCCCCAAACCACACACTGATCTCTCTCTCCCCTCCCTGCTATGGCACAGTGGAGAGGAGAATTGGAGACACAAAAGGCAAAGATCACTGGTTGAGATGAGAACAATTTACTGGGAGCAGCAATGAGAGAGGAAAAGGAATGGTAACAGCAACAACACCAGTGATAGAGGGTACAAGAAATGTTTTACATGGAAAAATTTCCCAATACTGGATGGCTCCCCCAGCACATTTTCTTGGCTGAAAGGATCCCCTTTTCCCTGAAAGAGTATCCTTCCCCCACTCCAGGCAATGAGATTGCCAGGATCCAGAAGCTATTCTGTACCACCCAGTGCCCCTTCCCAGCAAAAAGTTAACCCTGTCCTGGCCAGAACCTAGGCAGTTTGCTGACACACTTATAGGTATCCTGTGCCTATGAATGATCTCTTTCAGTAGTACCTCACCTATCTCCTCTTCCTGGCTGGTTCAACAGGGAGAAGATTCGGGCCCCCAGGAAATGTATCCACTATTATTAATAGGTATTGATACCCATTCTGCCATGGCAATGTGGAGAAATCTATTTGCCAATAATGTCCTGATGTGTTCCTTTTTGGCTTGTCCTGGGGGAGGCTGAGGCTGGATATGTGGATGCACACTGTGGTTCACATTTCTTCATTATATTGGGTGCCTCCCATTCCAGTCCCAGTGATACAGAGTTTTACATTGTTTTCCAAAAATTGCCTGGATGTTCTTAAATCCCTGTGGTTACACAGTCCAGCATAATTGAATCTTTGGCCCCATTTGTGGATTCTCCTATTCAGATGCAAACAGCTCCTGACTTTGGTGTCCAGTGGGACAGAAAAGAAAGCTTCTTACAAGTCCAGTACCAATACTTGTTACTATGCCTGCCTAGGCTTTTTTTGGGGGGTCTCTGATGATCACTGGTGGGTGGTTGAGGAGGTGCCCCCTACTCAATTTCCAGCAAAGTTCAGCTCAGGACACACGGAACACAAGACTGAATGACAAAGAAGTTGTCATGTGCAGCTCCAGCACCTTCTTCTTAAACAATTGCCAAGCAGGATGTAAAATACAGAAGCTTTCCCTAAGCCTTAAGCAACACTTGTTTAACATACCTGAGAGCATCTGTTTGAATTCAAAAGAGGGGTTAAAGGTGAGAATGATACCATCAGCTTGCATCTTCAACAGAAAGCAAGGGAAGAGACAGAGAATTCTGCTTGAAAATTCTGCTTAAAGACATTAACATGTCCTGAAATTGCTGTATTCCAAATGTGTGGCTTGCTTGTTTCTCATGTGCTGGTTCTTCTGAGAGTGAACTCAGTTGCAACCATGTAGAATGACAAAGTGACAGTTTGATGTATTTCATATTAATGAATGCTCTTATTGTACATTAAATGCAGAATGAAGAAAATGTGGAGTTACCTCAGGCCTACAGCTCTTCCCTTTCAACATCAGAGTACTCTGCACCCATGGACCCTTCCCTTTTGTACCCCCCTTGGTCTACATGTACAGATGACAGCAAGCAGCCTGCTGCTCCTCAGATTAACCTGAAGTCCAGGTAGTCATCCTTGACAGAGAGAGTGTGTGTGTGTGCGTGCACGTGTTGGAGTAGATGGATTATATTTTTTGTTTATTTAACATAGTAAGTACAAGGAATTGCTTTTATTAATACACAGTTGGTTTTCAGGATTCAGTCCGAAAGGAACGATTATGGCAGTGAAACTGATTTATATGGACTCGTGTCAAACATCTTGGAAGAACAAGACAAACCACAGCCGTGCTTTGCTGAGGGGTGAGTGGGGTGCAGGTGACAGAAACTCCCCTCTCTGTGCTCCTGAGTCAGCTCCATCTGCTGCTGGCCAGGCCTCATGCTCTCTGAGCTTTCCCTCCCTTCCCCTGATCTTCCAGCATTTTGTTTGTGATTCTTGGAAGCTTTTCTCAAGGCCCTTAGATTGCATGGCAGCTTCTGGCACTCTGGTATTTACAGAACTTGTTAATTGGCATTTTTTGAATAAGATCTTAGCAAGTGTTGTGGACCTGCTGTATTCAGATAAATCTCCTGGACATATGCCTTGGTTTGTTTTTTTCTTTTAATCAAAACTGAATTCAGACTTTAGATTTCTTTCTTAATTATTGTCAATTCATAGAACGAATACACAAAGCACAGACTCCTTCACATTTGCCTTAACTGGCAGGAGAAAATTCCATGCAAAATTAATGTTTCTTGCTATTAGTACTACCTAAGCAATATTTGTGAATCTAAGTGTCAGGTTTATTTTGCCTCTATGCCTGTGCCACAAGAGACATTTCAATAGTGATAACATGACACAGAAGGGTGCAAGTCCAGTGTCCCCAAGATTCTTGCAGAGCTCTCTGTCTTTTCCTTTTCCCAATCTAAGAGAAAAGACAGGGAGCCCAGTTCAGGTTCCCAAGCCAGGCACTGCTTTTCCCTTCTGTCTTTGCAAAAAAATTCCAGTAATTTCTGTATGTTTGCTGAGTTACGTGGCTGAAATGAGAGAGAACTTCAGAGTTTGTCTCGATACCACGAGACAACTCAGTAATTCCTTTACTGTGGACAGGCAGGCCTGGTTCAGTACTCCCAGATTTGGCCTGCAATGGCTTCCAGACACAATTTCCCCTTTACTTAATCTGTTTACAGTTTTCCTTGGCAGTCAGGGATTGATGGTCCTGTGTTAATTCATGCTGGTTAGTGGAAGGAAAGGAGGTGTGCTGGGGTGCTGCCTCTGGCTTTACCTGCAGGAAGCAGTGCAGGCCAGTGGAAGGCACAAGTGAGGTGGGAGAGAAGCATTTTCTCTGCAGTGCTGGGACATGGCTTTGGAAGACTGAGGGCAGTTTGGGTGCCTGAACTTGGTGCTGAACCAGGAGCATTTTGGTGGTGATGGAAAGGACTGACAGACCAGAGTTCAGTGTGTACACATCCCTTGCATCTCGAAGGCCTGGCCATAGCTCATGAGCTGTGGTGGTGCATTTAGACAAGGCAGAACCAGTTTTTTCTAGCTAGGTATGGGAAACTGAAGGTGATGCCTTTTTCCTGGTGTTAGGAAAATATATCTGGACATGGTTAGAGGGGTTGGGGTCTTTACCTCAGTATTTTAATCAGGATCCTGTTTGGTGCATCCACTTCACCCAGGTGACAGCGTGGCAAATGCACCCCCATCAATCACACACACCAGTTATAGACTTTACACATCAGCAGATCCAACAAGGGAGGCCAATAGGGGCTGGGGTGGGCTCACCTCTTTACAGAATCTGTCCTGCTAGGAGACCTTGGGTTCCTGAGATAGTAGGAATGTTTGGTGTCCCTGGCTCTGCAGTTCTGGGCTGTTCAGTCTCAGGGCCTGCAGAACACTTACAAAACACTGAGCACTAAACTAAGCAAAAGGTTGCAAGTGTGCATGCTGCTGATACTTGTGGATACAGAGAACTGTGTAAAAGGGATAGAAAGGACAAAAAACATTCCGGCATCAGGAGTAGGTAGAAGTTGAAGTCAGATATCTTAGAATCATTCGAGAGAAATTTTTTGGGAAGAATTAGTTTCTTAACCCTTGTTTTGTGTTTGGAAATGACAAGCAGCAGGAGAGATCAGTATCTAACCATGTGCTTCTTGTTTTTCAAGGAGCTGCCCTCCCACCCTGAAGTCGGTGTGGCCAGTAAACACGCCCAGAATGGAGCACCATGATGTGCTGCCAGAGGCCAGGAGGGCAGTTGTTGGAAGCCAGCAGGGTTTCTATGGCAGTGAGTCCATCCCTGCTGCTGACAAGCAGTTCCTGCAGAGTCCCACTCTGGTGGCACAGCAGAAAGCAGACGATTGTTACCGTGGCTTTGCGGGTGTGGACCTGGAAGAGCAGAGCTTGTACTCTGCCAGGAGTGATCGTGCCAATGGCTGCAACTTGCAGGCTAATGAGAGTATGAAGACAACACCTGTATATCAGAACTACCCCTACCTGAAAAACACCTTTGCAGCCCAGGCTGGGTACTCAGAAGCAGTCAAAGACTCGGGAGCCGATGCTTATTCTTATGGAAGGGAGAAGATGTGTCCCAAAGGAGCAGATGCACAGGTGCACCCAAAGCGAGCAGAAACATTTCTTCCACAGTGTCACAGATACAATGAGAACACAGATTATGTCAGGTACACTGAATATTCTCATGCTGGAAAAGCAAAGCCTAACAAGAGCACCAGTTGTAGCCTCCAAGAAAATAGAAAGCTGGTAAATGGAACCCCTGAGGCACCATCTCTGGATGCAGAGCCCTATGCTAAATTATTTCAAGTTAAATCAGGAACTCAGAAAAAATTTGAAGATACAATTTCAGATCAGCACGACTTTACATTTCCCAAGTCTGTAGGACTTGTATCAGAAAAACAATTTGCAAACGAATCTTCCTTTGGCACTGATTTTGGGCAAAAATTTGAATATGGACTAAAATCTTTTGCAGCTTGTCCAGGGAATAATGGTGTGGAAAAGCAGCAGTTTTCTAAGGCTGATCTTCAGAATCCGGAATTCTATAAATCACTCCCATTGTTGCCCAATGCAGCAGTCCCCCCCAGCAGGCTCTAGTGCCAGGCCAGGGTGGATGAACATCCAAACCAAACCCACGGCTTCTGGCCCCTTCCAGAATTCAAGTCTTTTGTTGAAACTGAATAATCAGTCACCTGCATTTCCAAAAAGCTCTCGTCATTCTAATGATGTTTTCCAGTTGCCGTCTTCAAATTTGCCTTTAAATAGTAATTTACTTCACAAGTACTGTCAAGACAATCCATTCGTCTCCAGCCTTGACTTTGGCTACAGCGCTGCAGAACGAGCTCGGGCGGCTGCGTGCATGGAGGCCCTGGTTAGGGGTGGGGAAGAGAATCTCATCGAGTACCTCAGTGAGAAGAAGCTGAAGCAGCCAAATGGATTCTGTGACAGTTACTTGGCTCAGTTGGGGATCATTGACAATCTGAACAAACAGCGTTTTCAGCTGAAGCCGCAGAACGAGCACTGTGATCTGGAAGGGCAGAACCAGGCGGATGGGGTGTTTCAGGACATGTACCAGGAGTTACTGGAGTCTCAGGGGCAGCTCCATCTCGGTGCAGGGAATGGGGACACCAGTGCCATCAGTGCTGGGAGCTGCCTGCAGGCTCCAGGTATTCCCAACTGCATGGTGGGTGACTTCAGGCGGAACCGGCAGCTGGGTCCGAGCACCTTCCCCGTGAGATCTGCTCACCTCCTGGGCCGGTCGGTGGTGCCTCTGATGGAGCCCCACACCCTGTTCTCCCAGGACGATCTCAAACGCCTCTACCCCTGCTTTACAGAGAAGATGTATGGTGACAGTGCCCTTTCTGGTTTTGTGTCAGCATTTGGATTTCAAAAGCAAGTTAAAAGCCGCAGTGGGCCTGCCAGTGAGCTGCACGTGAGACTGGAAGAGTGTTATGAGCAGTGGAGGGCTTTGGAGAAAGAAAGAAAGAAGGTAAGAAAACCAAATTAGAATAATATCACAGGTTTTATGTAGATATCACCCTGATCAGTGCAGTCACAGGTCATGGGTAGTTCTGCTGTTTGGAGCTGAAATGCTTGATGGGACTTCAAAGTTACCAGTTGGATTCTCTATGTATTTTGGGACAGAAAATGAAAGGTGTGGAGATTTGTAGCCTGGCTGGAAGCATAACTAATGTATGGAATGTTGCACCAAAAGCAGGAATTCAGGGGCCTTTCCAGTCCCAGGGCTGAGGAAGGTGTGTTCATGAGGTACAAAGATATGCTATACCTTTTTTATTAATACAATAAATACAGTGCCTCTGGAACTTGGAAAGCAAATCCAGTAAATATGTTTTGAATTGGAACTAAACTTTAATTCTTTCAGTTCAATTTTTTTGGAGTTATATGGAATTTCTAGCTCCTGTTTCCCTGAAGGTTTAAACCTGAGGTGTATTTGAAGGGGTTTTTTTTTTTCCCTAGAAACAGAGGCTAAAAGAGGAGTAATTTAATTAAAACCCTTGCAGAAAAAGGCTCAGGTAGTGCTTTGTGAAGTTCTACTGAAAGCAATTGCCTTTTTGGTCAGTAGGAGAGCCTGTCTTCATTTCACCAGCTGAGATGGGGCTTGAATTTCAATACCTGGGATTGTCTGTGGGGGAAGCTGGGCCAAATGTCACCTGGCAACAGTGGGGCTTTTGGGAGTTCTCCTGTGCCAGCCCCCACAAAGAAACAGATTCCAAGAAGATGTAACATGGGGATTTTTTTTCAGTGTTTCCTGACAAAAGCCAGTGGTTGCTTTCAATAGAAGGATTGAGGAAGAGTGAGCCCAGCTTAAGGAGGGAAGGTGGTGTCTGGAGTGCATGGGAAGTGCAAGAGACATGCTGGCATGGTCATGGCCGGGGGTCATGG
Source organism: Petroica traversi (assembly GCA_025920805.1). Classification (NCBI taxonomy): domain Eukaryota; kingdom Metazoa; phylum Chordata; class Aves; order Passeriformes; family Petroicidae; genus Petroica; species Petroica traversi. The sequence goes on along the minus strand of JAHLSL010000159.1, from coordinate 126,399 downwards.
TGGGAGAAATTCAGCTTTATCACAGAACCCCAGAAGGGTTTGGATTGGAAGGGATCTTAAAGCTCACTCAGTCTCAGGCCCTGCCATAGGTAGGGACACCTTCCACTGTCCCAGGCTGCTCCAATCCCTGTCCAGCCTGGCCTTGGACACTTCCAGGGATCCAGGGGCAGCCACAGCTGCTCTGGGCACCCTGTACCAGTACCTCATCATCCTCACAGGGAACAATTTACTTCTGATATTTAGCCTGAACCTGCTCTCTCTCAGTGTGAAGCCATTCCCCCTTGTCTTGGCACTCCATACTCTTGTTAATAGTGGACCACTATGAAACCATCCAAGAACTGCAATTTTAAATGAGATTTAACTAATTCTGTGTTGCTATGGGTGTCTCAGAGTGACATTACAAGGGAATGAGAGAGATGGAAATTTGGAATCTTGGAAACAGTTTTCAAAAGAATTTTCTAATTGCTAAATAAAATAGAGAATCCTGGAATGGTTTGGTTTGGAAGGGACCTTAAAGACATTCAGTTCCACCCACTTGCCATAGGCATGAACTCCTTCCACTAGACCAGAGTGCTTAGGAAAAAATCTTTCAGTAGTTTAATCTGTACAAAAAATAGGTTAATTGCTGACTGAAACAATTTTATTTTATGTGTGAGATCCACATCTGTTTGGTCATTTTTTTTCCCCTGTAATTCTGACTTGCCTCCATTTTATTTCCAGGCAAAGCCAGTACAGGCTGGTCACAGTCAGAGTGAGCAGACTTAGCACTGCTGGAACACACACAGTGTGTTGGCACGATTGCTTTAGTTGAACTGCTTTGAGTAAAGCAGTTGTTCACTTAAAGCAGGTGATTGTCTCACTAGAGGGTTAAACTCCAAATGCCTGAATCCTCATTGTCTCCTTTAAAAAACTCCAAAACCCTGATGGGAAGAAATTGAATCTGATTTTTTTTCTTATTTCTGTAATGAAGCACACTCTGCATGTACATTCTGAGGGAGTTGTTCTTTTGTTTTCCTGCAGACTGAATCAGCTCTTGCTAAGAATTTCCAAGGGAAGAAGGTTTCCAGTACTAACAACATTCCAATTCCAAGGCTGACATCAAATCCATCAAGGGTTGATCGCTTAATTGTGGATCAGCTACGGGAACAAGCCAGAGTGAGTTGTAGGACTAAAAAAATCTATTGAACTTATCCCACAGAACTTAGAGTACAGTGTGAGATAGGTAAGATGATCAGAGCAGCTTTTCCCAAAATAGCTTTGTTCTTCAGTGCTGTGCAGGGAATAACATTTCAGCAGTCCCTGTTAGAGCTTCTGCAGCTCCAGGGTGCTGTTTCCAGGGAAATACAGAGGGGCTGAGGCTCACAGTTACATCCCCATATGCCAGGAGGACATGGTTCCTGGTGCAGGAGCATGCACGGGGTGCAGCATCCAGTCCTGGAACCTGTGCACATCTCTCAGGGTACTGTATTTGGGGAAGCTCAGCAGAGAAATGTTCACTGTGAATTTCTAGACACTGTGTTGGAGGAGGTATTTGTGGGAAAAAGCTGTTTTAGTTAATGTTTGGAAGATGTTGACATATGTATTTGCTTGAAAGTCTGGTATATTTTAATACAGAATGATTACTTGATGCACCTTCAGCCTGAGTTTCTGTTACCAGTTTGCTGTTTAACCTAGAGAGCCATAACCAGTAGGGCAAGGGAGACTGGGGTCTGCTGAGCTCTGTGGGCAAACCACGGTCCTGGTGGCAGCCCCAGGGTCCAAGGGGAGGTGACAGCTGGGGGGGAGGAGGGACACAAGCTCTGCCATCAGAATGGTGAGGGGCTGCTGTGGCTCCCCTGAGACCAGAGACCCCAGTGATGCTGCTGCAGGGTGAGAAGAAGCAGAAACCAAACCTGTCCCTGGCAGGGGCTGTGAAGTGAGAGGGTTCTGGGAGATGTTTGGTGTGGAGGCAGCAGCAGTGCTGGGCCCGGCTGCTCGGCAGCAGGGGGAGCAGCAGCCTGTCCTGCCTGCCTCACACAGGAGAAATAATCCTCGGAGCTGGGTCTGCTCACTGCCTGCAGGAACTGCCTGATGCTGCACATCCAGCTGAGGGATGGACTGAAAGACAAGGATGGGCCTTAATGTACACTTTTAAAACTCCCTGCTCTATGAATCCCAAAAGAACAGTCTTAGTTTCTATGTTTAGAAGGCTTGCCTACCCTTGTCCAGGTACTTTAAAACTGCCTCCAAAACAGGGCTTAAGCCTCTCCAGCCATTTGAGGAACCAAACTTCGGGGTAGAGAACCTCAAAGCCGTGTTAGGTAGCAACTGAAAAGTAGTTTTAAGGATTCTCAAGAGTAGAGTGGGCCTGTTAAACCTGGATTCTAACATCAAAAAGCTTGGTGATGGCCAGAGAGGAGCCCTGGTACAAAGTTTTGAGTGGATCCTGAGTTTGCTGAATCTGGGATTAACTCTTCATAGCTGGAGCATCCACTTAAATCTTCTTGGCAGTCACATGCGTTACCTTGAGACATTAAGTGTAGCTATGGCCCAAGGAACATCCCAATTCGGGCATTTTTAGTTTCTCTCTTTCTGCAGACCACTAACCAGATTCTCAGCATTATGTGACTGTGGCTGAGGAGTCACTCACCCCAGGAAAACCCACAAGTGATGTGACTGGTGTAAGATAAAGGTGCACATTTTCAATGGATTAAACAAACCTGAATTATTTCGGAATGTCAGTTCTCAACTTTTGTGCACCCCAAAAGTCAGCCCTCATGTGGTTCCACAGCAGCTTTCCCTTTCCCAGTGCAGCTGTGACTGCTGCTGGCCCAGGCTGCCCTGCACAGCACAAAGGGCACATCTGGGTTTTCACCCAGAAATTGCAGCAGTGCTGTGAGAAGGGAGGAGCCTAGTGCTCTTAATTCAGGGAAATGCACGTTGTCCTGGAATCACCTTTTGTTCATGGATGTCTCAAAGCTGTACAGCTCTCTTATGAACCAGTAAGCTGGGGGTCCTTACTGGGTATTGTAGCTTTGCTGTTGTGATGCCTTTTCCCTGCTGTTAGGAAAATGAAGCCAGACACGGTTAAAAGGGTTGGGGTCTTTACCTCAGTATTTTAATCAGGATCCTGTTTGGTGCATCCACTTCACCCAGGTGACAGCGTGGCAAATGCACCCCCCGTCAGTCACACACACCAGTTCTAGACTTTACACAGCACAGATCCAACAAGGGGAACCAATAATGAGGTTGGGATGGGCTAACCCCCAGTTTACAGAATCCTCCTGTCAGGAGACCTTGGGTTCCTGAGATAGTAGGAATGTTTGGTGTCCCTGGCTCTGCAGCTCTGGGCTGTTCAGTCTCAGGCCTGCAGAACACTTACAGAACACTGAGCACTAAACTCAGTAAAAGGTTTCAAGTGTGCATACTGCTGATACTTGTGGATACAGAGAACTGTGTAAAAGGGATATAAAAGAAAAGACAAAAATCATTCCGGCATCAGTTGTGCTTTGCACACTCAGCTGTACCTCAGGTTTGGAGGTCAATAAATCCTAAGTGAGAACTTAAAAGTTCTTCAGCTGTAACTTCATGAACTGTTCTCAAAAGAAAGTAATGATTATCATTAATCTGTTCTCCCTAGATAGTTATTTTTCTTGTAAGTGTGGATGAGTACAGTGTGAACTCCGAGATGTGAATTGTTCCTCAGGTTGTGACTTTACTGGGGAAGATGGAGCGCCTGCGCAGCTCTCCGCTCCACGCCAACATCTCCACTGCTCTGGATAAACACCTGGAGTCGATCCACGTGGTGCAGGCCCGCAGGAAGGATGAGATTGTCAGTGCCTCCAGCCGGCAGCGGCACGGCCCTCCCAGGTGCCAGGATGAGAGAGGTACAGCTGTGCTATGTCCATTTATGAGGTAGCTGGGAAGTTGAACACCTTACAAGGCTGTGAATAATAAGTGAGGGGGGTTGTAATTCAAGTGTTCATTTATTTTTCGGTGTTAGAGCTTTGCCAGGCAGACTGGGTGGGGTTTGGATGAGAGTTTGAGGAGACACTAAAATTAGGTTTTAAATAGATTAAATCAATTTGGAGTGTTTATTCAATTAATAAACTAAAAAGGAATAAAAATTAGTGGGTTTTTTTGGATAACACATTCAGGGACTGGAAATGTTACTAAGCTACTGCCTCTTGCTTCTCCCTGTCCCTCATTCTCCTTTTCCTATGAACCCTCCAGCTCTGACTTTGTCTAGAAATTCCTTGGTGTCTCCATGCTCAATATGCCCAAAGCGACCGAGATGGCCTTGGGCTACAAATGGATTTCATCTTCAGGCATCTTCTATCATAGACTGGCATAATTACATATTTTGGATACATAAAAATATATTGAGTGGAATGTTTTAATTCTTAATGGTATCCCAAATAAGCCAAATATTCAGTTTAATCTTTCACCAGTGCACAGGCAGAATTGTCTCTGAGATGGGAGTCAGGGTAAATTCCTGCTCCTTGCAACACTCTGGCCTTGTGTCAGAAGTTCTTACATTTGAGTCTTCTGATCTCTTCTTTCTACAACTGAATTACAGGGATTATTTTACTTCTTTGGGGTGTCCCATCCTGCAGTTCTTTAATTCTCAAGTTAACCTCAGAAGATACACTGCAGCATTCTTTCTTTTCACCTGTTCCCCATCATTCTTGTTTCTGTTTACCTTGGCTGAAGATTATGGACTTCTTAAGGTGAAGGGGGTTTTTTGAGTGTGGAAGCCCATGAAAATAATTGCCTTTACCTGGCACTACCAGATCTCTGAGCTCTTTGGAACAGAGTAGTCTAGGAAAGAGTTGTCAGACCTGGAGATGCAGCTTCTTGGTGCAGCTGCTTGGGGAAGAGAGGAGGCTCTGCACAATGGGGTCTCATTACTTACCTGGAAGGGCTGTGCTTGGTCCTCTGCCTCTCATCACTGTCTCGGGGTGTAGAGCCTGGAACAGCAATTGGGGTGGGTTTTTTTGGAACAGTAAATTATTGGCTGTAGTAACTGTATTTGCTGTGTTGGGCAAAACCTCAAGGGAAAGGTTTGCAGCTTTTCTGGTTTGTTTGGGAGCAGGTCTTCTCCAGCCCAGCCCTGCTTCCACAGCACCTTTCTATTCCATCTGATCTGATATTAGGCATCTGTTACAGAATCACGGGATGGTTTGGGTGGGAAGGCACCTTAAAGCAAATCCAGTTTCACCCCTGCCATGGGCAGGGACAACTTCCACTATCCCAGGTGGCTCCAAGCCCCATCCAACCTGGTTTTGGGCAGTTTCAGGGTGGGCATCCACAGCTTCTCTGGGCACCATGTGCCAGAATAATGGGACCACAGCTCAGGTGACCCCTTGCAGCTCTATTGTATGTATGGTTCAACATCCATTCACAGAACACGACCTGTGTGCTTCAATCCAGTGCCCCTAAAGAGCTGTTCCTTCACCCGTGGTAATTTCTTGGCAGGACAGGTGAAGGACCCCCTTGTGGCCCAGGTGCCATTGTGTATGTGCTGGAGCACCCCAGCCCCGGGGTGCAGCTGCAGCAGGAAGGTGCTGTAACAAACTCAGACCTAAAAGCCACATACCCTGTCTGTGTGAGGGCAGAGAAACTGATACCCAGCTTTTATAAACTTGTAAACGGACAGACAAGGTCAGGCACTAGAGGGACGGAAGGCGCGGGGTGAGGGCAGCCCCAGCAGTGCTCCGGGACTAAAGGGCGTTTCCTCCCTCCCTCCCTCCCGCAGTGGTGCTGGCGCTGGCCGCGGCGCTGCGAGCTCTGTGCCTGGCCACTCGCAAGGTCCGCACCGTGCTGTGGTGCGCCTTCCAGATGACCCTGCCCAAACCCTCCGCTGGAAAACGGGCTCGGGAGAGGCTTCCTCAGGAGGGGGCAGCGCCCGAAGAGAAACAAGCGGAGACCCCCCCCGGCCGCGGCTGCGGCCCCGCGAGGGCCCAGGGAAGGGGGCACAGAGGGAGCCCCGGGGCCGTGCACGGACCTGCTCCGCAGTGTGTATGAGAGAGGAGACGTGAATTCCTCTTAATTTTTGGTTCTTTTTAGTTACTTCAAAGTTTCAACTACTAAAGTTCATATTTAAAGCTGTATCTTGATGAGAAGTGGGATTTGCCTTAAGGGCTCTCAGGTTAAGCTGTTAACGTGATGGGCAGGGTCAGAATGTTGTAAAGCCAAACTGGTGAATGTTAACTTAAAAAAATAATCAGACTAATTCATTAACAGCCAAGATATTATTTAACTCCTGCGGGTGAAGCCTGGTGTCCAACTCCCCATAACTCCTTTTAGTTTTGCTTTAGGAAATAGGTTTTTAAATAATGATTCTTAAAGACTGGTGTGACGGGGTATGAGGTTGGTGTCAGATCAGATTGTGATGTAAAATGGTTTCCTTATTGAACTAAAACCTGGAAACAGGAAGAAAAAAGGCAAGGAATACCCAATATTCATGTAAAACTAGATATTTAAAATACAAATATTTATGAATTTGAGATTTTAAAGTCTTCATTTGGGAAAGGCAATATGCACCAGGTTCCACTAAATTACCAGTAGAGCAGAATTGCTGTGTGAAACCATGAATTTAGTGAATGTGTTCAGATATTTGGAATGCTCTTGGGAACAAAGGAACTACTGTTGTAAAGTATTTAAGTATAATCAAACTACGACAGGCAGACAGGATTGTCCTGCAGAGCTTTGAAGGAGCTTCAATAATGAGCGTTGTTTTTAATTTAACTTCGGAGAAGGTAGTGCCAAGTTCTGAAATTCGGATTTTCTTAAAGTTACTAGTTTGGTTTGAAATTTGATTGTCAACTTCTGGACTATTTAGTTCCTTTCTGCATTTGGGCAGCTCCCAGCACTGGTGTTTGCTTGCAGCTGTCAGTCTTTAGGAGCAGGAGTGATGCATCCACCAGCACCCAACACTGGTGCTGGGGACAGATTAACCCTGGGAAGCTCACAACCAGTGGTCAAAGTTACTGAGCTGACCATGCCTGCACATCCTGGTACTGACATGGCTCTGTTCTTCCTGCTGCTGGGAATGCTGATAGCAGAAGGGGTGATGGCATCAGATAAATTGTCATTAGATGATGTGCAGAAAGGACTGAGGAAGGTTCAGCAGAAGGTGGGGTGTGATCACGGCAACGACAGAAGCGCTGCCAGGTGAGTGGGGCAGAATAGGCACAGCTTCATAACAGTCACTGCACTGGGGGTTGTTTGCTTTGACCCAGGCTGTGTTGATGTTAAAGCAAAACTGACTGTGCTGACTGGAGTTGTCTATAAGAAATAAATTCATTTTTGTTGAAGAGCTTTTGTTCTGCAAGTGTGTTTCCAGACTGGGCTCCTCGAGCCTGAACCAGTACTGAGGGAAGCATTCAGTCCATTATGGAATTGTGTTCAGGATAAAGCAAAGGGGATGCTGAAATCTTCTCTTGAGAGAGCCATGACTGAAAATCAGACATGCCAAGGGGAGCCAGAGTAGAGAATATTTCTTCCCTGCAAATGTCTCATTGCCTCTAAGCTCTGCATTGCCAGGGAAGGCTGATGCAGCAATCCTGTCATCTGCACTGGGAATCTTAGGGGTGAGTCCAGAGTATTTCTGCTCTATAAATAACTCCCTGATGTTGGTGCCAGCTGTGCACTGCTGACTGTCCTGAATGGAGCAGCAGTGCTGGGAGCTCCAGAGGCCGAGTGGCTGCCTGCCTGGGCACCTGATCCATGGCACAAACTGCTGGTGTGGGAAGGGGTGGGCCCACAGTTCTGGGGGCAGCTGGGGTTGGACAGAGGGGGCAACCCTGCAGCCTCCTGGGCTGGGAAGCATCAGCTCAGTTTGGGTTTCCAACACCACTGGCTGCTGCTATGGTGCTGCTCCTGGCCAGGGCTCTACTCTGCCCCGGGACAGCTGCTGCAAGCCAAAGGGCTGGACTTGCCTTGCTCCTCATTCCTGTCCCTGACAGGTCCTTTCCCAATGGCAGAACGAGGATTGGCCAGACAGAACAAGCACCCAGCCCAGTCCTGTGCCTGGCTGGGAGTGCAGGGGACAGTGCTAGCTTCAGAGGGATCTGCAGGGCTGTGGCAACCAGTGCCCACCATGTGCACCCATCCAGACTCCCATGGAATGTGCATACACTGTGTAGCCTGTTGTTCCTGGACAGGCTTTGGAGCACAGCAGTGAGCAGAGAGGGCTCAGTGCCTCTCACAGTGAATCCTGCATTTCCCTGGACCCTCACAACCAAAGGTCTCAGGAAGCTGTGACATGCTCAGGGGGGCCATGTCTGTGCCCATGGGCAGCTCTGGCCTTGGACTGCATTTTCCTTGGAAGCCAAAGGCTGGGCAGTTCAGAGCTCCAGGAAAAGCCACTTCAGCTGACAAGGATGGGCAGCAGCTGCTATCAAGAGTAGTGGGGTGCCAGCAGGAGCTGAGATTGCCTGTGCCAGCCTCCTGAACCCGAGCGGCCAGGGCAGCCTGGGCCCAGGCAGAGCCAGTGCCTCACCCAGCCTCAGCCCAGGGCTGGTGCAAAGGGCTCCAGAGCACTAAAGGATGAGAGAGCTGGCACGTGGTGCTGGGGCTGAGTGACATCCTCCTCCCTCCACAGCCCTGTTCTATCACAGTCCCACACCATGGCAGCTGCCTGAGCCACCTGAAATACAATGCACCAGGCCAGGCTGGGAAGAAACGCCTGGGGAGAAGCACAGCTGGGTCAGCTCCTGGAAAAGGGAGCACCACAGCCCTGGGAAACAAGGCATGAATGAAGCTGAATCTGCACCAGAGTGAGCCTTCAGAAACACTGCTGCTGGGCAAGGGGCCAGCAAGGACACACCACTGGCACTGCCATCATGAATGGCAACATCACTCAGAGGACCTCACTTCTTGGCCAATCAAGATTTATTATTCAAGTCCAAAGACAAAGCAGCTGGAGCCTCACACACACAGCAGCGGCTTGAGGGAGAGGCCTGGCCCTGCAGCCAGAGCAGTGCTGAAAGCAGCGCTGGGTCGGGCACCCTGGGAGTGCAGGAGCACAGGAGCTCAGCACAGGTTACCTCACAGCTCAGCAAACAGGCACCTGGAGCACCCGACCTCTCACAGCCCCTCCTTCCCCCTCAAGTCACAGGATTAGTGTTCTCCTTCCCCAGTGGGCAACACCCTCACAAAACAAGGCTGGAGCAGCAGGAACGAGCCCTTTGGGATAGGAGGAGCATTTGGGAGGAGCACTGCAGTTCCTAATGGCAGCTGTTGCCAAGGAGAGCAACAGGCACTGACTCCAGTGCACCCCTGGCTCACCCTGCTTGTGCTAAACCAGCCTCAGAGCTTCACCCTGGCAAGAGCTGTGGAAATAACAGTCCATGTTCACCCCACAGAAAATCGGGGAGCACCATTTTCCATCTATCTGGAGTCAAAACTGCATTAGGAGTGGGTTTGCTGCTGCTGAGGCCAGCGCTTTGGCCCAGGCAGTGCTTCCCTCACCCACAGCCCATGGGTGATGCAGTCACATCACTGCAACTCTGCTCTATTTCCCAGTCTCACTCCCTTGCTGCAGCCCAGCACTGCCCCATGCTAAGCTCAGCTCCCCCAGCCCGGAGCAGGGCCGGAGTGTTGGCCTCAGCAGTGCAAACACAGGGATTAGCAAAGACGTTTTCAAGGCTTGTGTAAATGAATCCATGTGTGCCCCGGGGCCTGTCCTGGCTCAGATGGGCTCAGCTCAAACCACGGCCAGTACAGGGGCTGCTCCTACACCGTGCTCTGCTCCCAGGTGGTCAGAAGTAAAAATGGATCAATTTAACAACATGGACATAATCACTTCACCCTTCTTTGGTACAGACACTGGCCACGAGCACCAACTGGGACACTGACACCACAAGCACAGGGCACTCTGAGTCTGGAAGCTGCTCAGAGGTTCTCTTCTGCTATGTAACAAAACAAAGAAAAAAGAAAAAATAAAAAGGCAACACTTCCCTAGAACTGCTCCCAGCCACATGCCCAGAATTCTTGCTGCTTTTTAAACACACACCATATTCAGAATTAATTTTATCCTTTGGAAGTCCAACTGGGAATCACCAGCTACCGCTTCCGCTCGCCTTTCTGTGTTCGTTTCTTCTCCTTCTCCTTGCGCTCCTGCTTGGCCAGCTTGTCCTTCTCCCGCTGCAGTTTATCCTGCTCTTTCTTCTTCTGGAACTCATCCCGCAGCAGCTCCCGCTCCAGCTTCCTGGCGTTCAGCACATCCTCCACGTTGGTGTTTCTGAACAGCGCTGGGCTGGGCTAAGGGCTGACAATGTTCTGGCTGAGACCACATGAGATGGTGCCTGAGGCACACGGGAAGTTTGTTCTGCCTCCCCCCCTCGCGTTCCTACTTAATTCTTCCTCACCAGGCAGGTGAGGAATTGGGGGATGAGGAATGCAAAAAGGAGAAGGAATCTCCGATTGCTTTTCCAGGAAAGTCAGGTTGAAAGAACACCCACGCCTAGAGAAGGAAGGGTCTGGAGCACAAGTCTGATGAGGAGTGGCTGGGGGGGGCTCAGCCTGGAGAACAGGAGGCTCAGGGGAAACCTTCTCACTCTCCATAACTCCCTGACAGGAGGTGGCAGCCAGGTGGGGGTCAGGCTCTGCTCCCAGAGAACAAGGGACAGGAAAAGAGGAAACAGCTTCAAGTTATGCCAGGGAAGGTTTAGGCTGCATATTGGGAAAATTGCTTCATGGAAAGGGTGGTCAGGCACTGGCACAGCTGCCCAGGGCAGTGGTGGAGTTCCATCCCTAGAGGGATTTAAAAGCCATGCAGATGTGGCACGTGGGGTCAGTGGTGGCCTTGGTAGTGCTGGGGGAATGGCTGGGCTTGATCTTTTTCCAAGTGCAATCCCAGTAATTCTGGTTTTTTCCTAGAAAAACAAGGGTGCCTACTGGTTCTTAAGCCTGATGTGTAAAAATACATGTCAAACCTCTACAAACCTGAAAGGAAGCTAACACACAGGGTACAGCCTCTAGTGGGTTCAGTGCAGCCGTGTGTGACACATCTGAACACATACATACATGTTCGTAGTGTGTGTATGTGCAGACAGACAGGTACATACATGTCCCTAATGTAGAGACAAGAATAATTTATGTTTCATATTTAATTATGTGATAAAACCTGCTTCTATCTTCAATTTGCCACCTGGAAGCTCAGGGACAGTCCCAGTTCTGAGACAGACACAGGCCCTTTGGTCCTGCCCACCCTGAGTGTTCAGCTGCACCACAAGCTTCATTCCTGACACAATGTTCCTCTCTGGACACCAGTTAACATTGACCTGATGTTCAGGGAGCACTGTCCTTACCAACAAGCATGTTCTGTGAAGCTGCAAGGTGGAAGAGAGAAAGAGGGGAGGAGAAGAAAATGAATGTCAGGGTCGGTGTGAGCAGTGTGCACAGAGCACATGGACCTGTCACTGTGAGCAAGGACAGGGTGCACAGACAGAAAAACCAATCCCCAGGCTTAAAAGGTGGCCCTAAAGAAAGAGGGAGACCAGCACAGGGAGAGAAGAATGGGAAACTCACCATGGAGCCTGCCTGCCTGCCTAACAGCTTGAGTCACCAGAAATTCAAAGGATACATTTTTCTGATCCAATATTTACTGCTGTCATCGATCCATCCTGTTCATCCCCACAAGTGAGAGAATTAAGGAAACAGATATCAGTAATGAACTTGTGCCTCTCTACAGCCACACTGCACTCAAAACACCTTAACAACCTTATAAAGCCAGGAAGAAGCAGCTGGACTCTCACAGACCAAGAATGCACAATTCCCACCCTCAGCTCCTGCTGCTCTAGGCCCAGATGTGGTTCCCTATGATTTATTCCACTGAGCAGGGAAGCACTTGTTCTTCAGCACCACAAAGAGTTAACTTCTAACCTTCCCACTCTACACACTCTTTCTGTAAAGGATCATTTCAGCAGATTTCTCCTGAGAAAGCAAAAGAGAAACTCTGCACCAAGTGCTGAGGGATGGGGGGCATTTCCTGCTCTCCTGCCACACACCTGGGCTGGGCAAAGCATCACAGCCACGTGTTGGAGGGGACAAACACTCTCCCAGGAGTATCTGCTTGCAGCACTCCACAAACAAGAGCTTCCATGCTTTGTCCATGGAAGTTATTTTATCATGAAGGAAGACCACAAAGCTTCCCCAGCTCTCCCCACCAGACTCTGCAAAGCTGGGAGGGCATTGTTGTCGTAGGAGTTTAGAACAGGTACTGTCCCTCACAGCCCCGTGCCTCGAGCAGTGCAGGGAAGGATATTCCTCCTCGTCGGTCACGTTGGCGTACTGGGCCAGGAGTGCAGCCTTCCTCTGCTTCTCCTCCTGGGACACCTCCTTGGGCTTCACCACGATCCTGGCCTGCTTCTCCATCATGCTGGCGATGGCCTGGACCTCATCTGGCAGGAGAGGAGTGACAGTGTCAGCCTGGCCTCCTGGTGTCACTCGCTGCCTCCCCCTCTGCAGCTCCACCCTCGGCCACTGCCTGTGTCCTGCAGGGACCTTGTCCTGGGGGAAATGCACCCACCCAAAGAGAGAGGTCACCCAAAAACACCCCCAGGCTTTTCCCAAGGGCACTAGTGGTGCTGTCAAAGCCAGCTGCTTTGGGGAATTCCAGCTGGGATCTGGGAGAGATGGAGCTGCTGAGGAGCCACCTCATGCTAGGGCCAGCATGGGGCTGACACCCTGAGGTGACACTGGCTTCTCCCTTGGAGGGGGAATTCCCTGTGCTGTGCCCAGCCACCACCAGACACTGTTATTCCTGGAGCAGACTGTTATTCCTGAAGTAAAGAAAGTTTCACAATGAAACTGGAATTAGTCAGGCTCTGGCTAATGAAAATCCATTTGATTCCAAATCACATTCTCTTCAAAGCAGCTTAATAAGTTTATTTAAGTATGTACTTAACCCCCATCAAAGAGAAATCCTGAAAACCTGAAGTAAGGGATCAATTCCATGCTCTCTCTTCCCAACCAAGAGAAAGCAACAGCTGATGGACCTTTTAACACTGAAATTCTACTGCCTATTTCCTTAAATGACATCTGGCTTTTGACAGCATTTTTTTTTTAGTCTGTTAATTACTTATCCTCAGGACTCTTGTTATTGTGAGTGGATACACACTTCAGTGGGGATTTATCCTTTTATGGAACCCCAGTGAAATAATTACAGTCTGGAATTCCATGAACCCAGATGCGCTGTGCTGCCTTTTCATGAGAAGAAAAATCCCTGCAGGTGAGCACTGGCAGGAGCAGGAGGAGCCCAGCAGCAGCTTGAGCAATCCCAGTCACTTGTCCCCAGGAGGAATTTATTTTACTGAATGCATGGAACAGCATTAACTTCTCCCTGTCCCAGCCAAAAGCAAGGTCAGGCCAAGAGCAGACTTCCAGGATTTTTAGGGAAAGCCACTGAGCTGCTGCATGGTGGAGCTACTGTGTCTCTGCTGGGGCTGATCCAGTGGTGAGGGACTTGCTGCCAGAGCCATTCCTGAGTGACACTGGGCACTGACAATGTGCTGTTTGCAACCAGAGGCAACAAGAAAATGCAAAGCAAACAAAAAGCAGGATTTAGCCCAAAGGGATGTTCCACTGTCACGGTCTCCAGTCCAGTCTGTGCCACTGCAATGTCACTGATCCGTGCTTGAACCACAAATCCTCCCTCCACTGCCTCCAGAACCCTGCACAGGGTCCAGGACAAACCTCCCCAGAGAACAAGGACAAAGCAGGGGCTTGGCTCCCAGCTGAGGACAAGGGATGGATTCAGGAGGGGACACAGGGACAGGGGGCTGTATCCACTGTGGCCGGGGAAGGAGCAGTGATGGTTTATCAGCAGCCTCACAGAGCTTCCTCCAATAAGCATTTATGGAAAAAAAAGGAGAGTTGTAAGGGAAAATGTTGGAAGAGGAAATATGGACACGTGAGTGGGGTGAGCAGCAGCAGCAGGGACAGCCCAGCTCTCCACAGCAGCTGCAGTTGTACAAACCAGCTGCTTTCCAGACTGGCACAGGCAGAAGCAGCACAGGTCTCTATACCATAATAGCTGCAGTGCCAGCACTGAACTGAGACAGTCCTGGATGTGCTGGGAAAGGAGGTTTCTGAAAAATCCACAGAATGGTTCACATTGGACCTTAATGACCATTTCATCAGAAAAAAAAAGCCTATAGAAAAGAACTCACACACAAAAAACCAACCAAACAAAAACCCCACACCACAATAAAACCAATGCCAAAAAAAAAATAGAAGGCCAAAACCCAAATACCAAAATACCAAATAAACAATAAAAAACCAAATACCAAAACCCAAATAAACAAAAACCCCACAAACAAGAAAACAAACAAAAAATGCTTTTGCCCAAAGAGCAGCAAATGCTGGGGCAGCACAAAGTGAAACTCCTCATCCCCATGAAAGAGTAACTGAGCAGCAATGGGATGACAGGCAGGTCAGACCTGCAGACACATGGGCAGCATTGGTTTAACTCCTACCAGGACAAACACAAAGTTCCATTGTGGTGAGACCCTGCAGGTCACCCAACACTGAGGAGCAGAGCACAGCAGCCCAAGGCACAGCACTCTACCTTCCTTCTCCTCTTTGGCATCAACGACCTGTGAGTCAGACCACCTCTCCACGACCTCCCTGCACACATCGTTCAAGAGATCTTCCTCCTAGGAAGGGAAAAGAGATGTCTCAGACTTGGAACAGAGTTGGCTGCTTCAAACCAGCACCAGTCAGACAGGAAAAGCAGCAGCTACAAAGGATCTGCACACCCAGCAGTCAGCTCAGGAATACAGCTTTTCACCCCAAATGTGCCTGTTAAACACACCCAGGACTCTGCTTTCCCTGGGATGACACAATCACACCGTGTCTGGTCACTGTGCACATGAACACTCTGACACACGTGGGTTTCCAAGGGCTGCAGGTGAATCTCTGCCCCAGAGTGGATCTCCAAGGGCTGCAGGTGAATCTCTGCCCCAGAGTGGATCTCCAAGGGCTGCAGGTGAATCTCTGCCCCAGAGTGGATCTCCAGGGGCTGTGGGTCAATCTCTGTCCCAGAGTGGATCTCCAGGGGCTGTGGGGCACTGCCTCTCCATGGTCTCCCCACAGAATCTCAGGGCAATCTCAGCCTCAGTGCCTGGAGCAGCTCCTGCCCCTCCTTCTCCACTGCCCTGCAGAGCTGTTCCTCTCACAGGTTCTCCCCAATCTCTCCAGCTCTGCTGCTGCAGGTGGTTTTTTCCCGCTTAAATTTGTTACTTAAAGGTGCTGAATGTCTTGGAGTCAAATGTCATTTGCTCCATGGAACATGGGAGAGCCAAACACCACAGATGGGGAATCACAGAGCTCAGGGGCCACCACCAAATATTTCCAACCAAAGAAGAAATTATGTTGGAGTTCAGTAAATACAGAGAAAAATGAACTATATAAAATACAAGCAAGGTGGATTTTGTCTGGTTTAAAGAGAAGAACTGGACAGAAGCAGAAGTCTGTTTTAAGTTTCTTGATTAGAAATGGTGACATTTGAATAAACTCATTAGTGCAAGACATGATCAGCACTGAGGAACTATGGACATGAGAGCAGATGTCACCTGAGATGTCACCTTATTTTAATAAACTTTGTGAAATACAAACAAGTGAACAAAAAAAAAATCCCCTGTAATTTGTGTATGGACCTAGGAGAAGAGACTTGGCAAGAAAAGCCCCAAAATTCACCAAATAAAAGACTGCTTCAAAAGTCATTAAAGAAATAAGCACAGAGTCTAATAATAAAGAAAAAAATTAAAAATAATAGACTACAAAGAGTAATTACAAAGTCTGAGGGTTCAAGAGACAAAACTATTTTACAGGAATAGCAGAAAAATCAAACTGAGCTAGAAACTGCAAGTGAGGCTCAAGTTCACATCAGAGAATGAACAGGCTGTGGTGTGACAGGGACAGCCCTGGTCGAGGGACAGGAGTACCCCACAGCTGCTCAGTCCTGGCAGCAGCAGCACAGAAGGGAACTCAGCACTGAGGAGAAAAGGGGAAAAGCAGAAAACCTGAATGTCAGCAAAGGGGAACATCCGTGGCAGGGCCAGCCAGCACTGCTCAGACAGGATACACTTCCCAGGCCTGGAGAGGGCAGGCACAGTGATGGGGATGGAATGAAGTCTGGTAATTACAGGGAGGTTAATTAACCTTCATCTGCTGCAGAGCAGCACTTTGCAAAAACGTCTGGCTCCATCCCTTAGGATGCATCGTTTGCTTCTCCAGTTCTTTTAGGCTCAAAGTTGCACTGCCACAGTTGAATGAGCTCCCTGCCGGTGCCCCAGGGAGAGGAGGGGACACAAAGAGCACCCAGGGCAGGGGAGGGTGCTCTGGCTTTTAGGAAACCTATCTGGAGTGGCACCCTCAGTGTACATTAGAAATGGTGTCACACCTGTGATAACAAAAAGCTGATTGTACCCACCCAGTCCCTCTGGTTTTGTGCTCCCACACTGTTATTTTTGGAAGGAATCAGCGACAACCACTGAGCAGACAGCTGCCAGCACCAGCACCACTCATGATTTAACATTTTACACTATGAAACATGCATTTATGAAAAACCCCGAGACACAAACACTGCAAAAATCATACAAGGAGGATTCTCGAAGAGAAATCCCTCCCTGCACTCTCCTGACTCCCAGGAATCTGGCAGGGGCAGAGGCGAGCCCTGCCCACCCCCCAAGCTCACCCACGGCTGTTCCCGTCCGTCCCAGCGCCAGCCGGACCTGACTCCTGACAGACAAGGCGTGTGTGAGCACGGGAGCACCGCCCAACGCGCTCCTGCCAGAGCATTTACCATTAAAAGTCACCTCTCGCAGCCCGGCTGGCGCTGCCAGGCCGCCCGGCTCGCGGGGAGCCCCGAGCGCCGCACACAAACAAAGGGGATCCCCGAGTTCCTCACGAAACCCCCTTCCAGCACGGCCAGGGCTGCCACCCGCCCCGAGCCTGCCAAAAAACCCCTCCCCAAGCAGCGACACCCCCGAACAAGCACCAAAAACCCCTGAAGGGTGCGGGTGGGGGCAAGAAATGCTCCTGGAGCTGTGTGTCCTCCCAGTAAGGGGCTGATCCACGCCGAGAAGGGGCTGATGCAGCCCAGGAATCGGGGGAGCCGCCCCGCCGGACCCGCGGAGCCCCCGG